>APFE030562919.1:4408-19842 GCA_000404065.3 Pinus taeda
TCCGCGCACACCAAATTGGTGTATGAGACCCCTTTGTTTGTGGGACAAGGGACCCACCTTCGCGCACACCAAATTGGTGTATGAGACCCCCTTGTTTGTGGGACATGAGACCCCCTTGTTTGTGGGACAAGGGACCCACCTCCGCGCACACCAAATTGGTGTATGAGACCCCCTTGTTTGTGGGACAAGGGACCCACCTCCGCGCACACCAAATTGGTGTATGAGACCCCTTTGTTTGTGGGACAAGGGACCCACCTTCGCGCACACCAAATTGGTGTATGAGACCCCCTTGTTTGTGGGACATGAGACCCCCTTGTTTGTGGGACAAGGGACCCACCTCCGCGCACACCAAATTGGTGTATGAGACCCCCTTGTTTGTGGGACAAGGGACCCGCCACTGCTAAGTCTACGAAGGCATACATACTCTACCCCCCTCTGGTTTTGAACCTGTGACCTCTTAAGAGAAAACACATGCTCTTAACCATTAGGCCCCTGTGACCTCTTAAGAGGAAACACATGCTCTTAACCATTAGGCCCACTCAAGCTGTATAGTATATCTCTAATAAATCATGGTTTGATATTTTATTTAAAAAAATATAATTTAATAATTTCCTATTATACACTTTATAACATATCTCTAATAAATCATGGTTTGATATTTTATTAAAAAAATATGATTTAATAATTTCCTACACTGTATCTCTAATACATCTCTAATAAATCATAGTTTGATATTTTATTCTCTAACTAATATATGTGAAATCCTCAACTCACCCACACTCACCTTATCATCTTATTCTTCACATTTTTTTATTGCAAATTTAATTTATAAAAAAACTATAAATGGAAATGGTCATACATGAATGACTTACTTACGGAGTTGTCTATAATGCGACTTTTTGGAGATTCCGGTGACGGAATCCGGCGAAGAAATTGAAGTTAAATCTTGATTTGTTGCAGTTAAAATGGTTTTTTAACTGCATATTTGGATTCAGCTGAAAAACCCTTGGGACGCTTTGATTGTGCAGAAACTAGCTATCAAACTTGCGATTCGAATAAATTGCTGCCGGATTTTGACCTGAAAAACCCACCGAAAAAGCTTCCAAAAAGTCTCATTATAGACAACTACCTTACTTAACGCAGTTGAATCCCAAAAAAAATCTAATATAATTTTAATTAAAGAATATTAATAATTTAAATAAAAATACATAGATTTTAGTCCTTCTCAAAGTAAGCAAATTAATGGATAATCAGATAAAAATCCAACCTAATATATAATATATTCGGATTTGTCCACACCCATTAAAAAAATACACCCAACGCCCACTTCACAGTGAACCACTAATTTTTATCTGGAAGTACAGTAATGAAGAAGGTGCATGGAAGTTTAATAATGCTCTCTTTAAGTCGCTTTCATGCCCACCTTCAAGAAACGACATTTCCAATTTCCACCGATCCCTTCATAATAATGACAATTTTGAGTGGAGCACAACTTTTGAATTTTCATTTTCTTTGTTTTACCAGGTCCCTCCACGGCCGGCTGAGTTGCTTCACAGCTACTGAGTGCAAAGGGAATGTTGTCAAATCAAGTGACTTTCCAGCTGTTTGAGACCGAATTTCTCTGAACGTCTGTTTGTGAAAACGGGGTACTGGCCGCTGAGTTGCTTCACAGCTACTGAGTGCGAAGGGAAGGTTGTCAAATCAAGTGACTTTCCAGCGGTTTGAGACCGAATTTCTCTGAACGTCACTGTGAAAACGAGGTGAAGCAGAACTGCGAAATAAATCCACACACCCTCTTCATAGCCTTGGCACAATTTGAGCGAAGAGAAATCTGAATCTTGCTGGTGATTTAGCCGTGGGAAGAGCAATCTTAATTTTGCCTTGCAAGTTTGATTTGGGATCCACGCGCTGTATATCTCTTGAAGCCAATGGCGGGCGTTGGTACTGCTACTGGAATTGCAGGCAATGTGTCTAGCAATATTTTGAGCGGCCTTTGGAACAAAGCTGCTGAAGTTGTCAAAGACATCATTTCTTTGCCTCAAGCTGTCACTGAAATGGAAGATCAAGCTCAACGTCTGGGCAATGTAATACATGGTATAAACGAGAAGCTGGCTCAAGAACAAAAACCCCCTCAAATAATAGTGAAGGCTTGGCTGGACAAGGCGGGGCAGGCCATTGAAAGTTCAGGATCTATCGGCAACGAGTACCAGCAACGAAGAAATTGTGTGAGTTGCTGCCCAAACTGGTTCTCCCGCTATGAAATCAGCAAACGTGTTGGAGATTGGAAAGTGAAAGTTGCTCAACTCCACTCAGAGAAGGATGCCGATTTTCCAGCCAACGGAGAATACGGTGAGCTTACTCCGCCGACCCAGATGCCGATCCAGACCCCAAAGTTTTTTGGAAATGGAATAGCAGATGCACAGTCCGAGCTTGAGAGTTTGTTAATTGAAGACATGAGCGTTCGAGTTATCGGTGTGTGCGGCATGGGGGGTATCGGTAAGACGTCGCTGCTTAAGACCATCAACAACAGCGACAAGGTATGCCAATCATTTAACCCCATCATTTGGGTCACCGTCTCCAAAGATCCCAAGATCTCAAATCTCCAAAATTGCATTGCTGGTAGATTAAACATAACATTACCAGATGCATACGATTTTGAAGGGCGAAAATCTGCACTGTACTCATATTTAAAGGATAAGAAATTTCTCCTTATTCTTGACGATATATGGGAGAGTCTGGAGCTTCAAAGCCTAGGAGTGTCATTGGATGACACAGCTTGTAAGATTGTTCTGTCGACCCGGAGTACAGCTGTTTGTGCGCTAATGAGAGTGGGTAAGACCATCAGCGTGAAACCGCTGTCAGATGATGAGGCTTGGCAACTGTTTTGTAGCGGAGCTTTTGAGCATGGGAATGTTCCACAGGAAATGGAAGACATTGCCAGGAAAGTAGCCGGGGAATGCAAAGGTTTGCCCCTTGCTATAAATGTAATTGCTGCTGCAATGCGAAACCATAGCTATCAACATGAGTGGGAGCATGCTTTACATCAAATGCAAGCAGTGGAGGAGACCTTCTATGGCACGCACGATGAAATTGAAAAAGAATTATTTCAGCGCCTCAAGTTGAGCTATAATGTTCTTCCAGAGTATATGAAGATTTGCTTTCTATATTTTGCAGCTTATCCTGAAGATGAAGTAATCGAGGTCAAAGAAATTATAGACCCCTGGGTGGCAGAAGGTCTGGTCAAAGGCAGCGGAGAGAATTATTTGCCTGACACTGCTCACAGTTTTGTCAACCACTTGAGTGATCGCTGTTTGATTGAGGTGGTAGGAAAGGATTCTGTGGGAAGGATTGCGATTGTAAAAATACATGATGTTCTTCGCGATCTGGCGATTCGGGTTGCTGAGAACGAAAACAGGTGTTATTTTAAAGAAGCCGGACGGGGCGTGAGCAATTTTCCCTCAGAGGAAGTCGTGGGCGAGGGCTGTGACAAATTGTCGCTGATGAGGAATAATCTACAATCCCTCCCGACAACATTCGCATGCTCGTCCCTCTCAGTTCTGCTGTTGAGGGAGAATCGTCGTATTAAGGAAGTTCCTGGAAGCTTCCTGAACGTGTTGTACTCACTGAGGGTCCTCGATCTTAATAAGACTAGCATAACGTCTCTGCCGCCCTGCATCGGAAATCTGAAGCATCTCGCCTCCCTCCAACTAGAATTCACGGGCATCAGTGAATTGCCTGAAAGCATTGGCGACCTGAAGGCGCTACAATTCTTGAATCTTTACGGTTGTGCTCAATTACAGTGCCTTCCAGACATGATAGGCGAACTCAAACGACTGAGGGCCCTCGACATAAGAGAATGCAGCAGTTTGGAGCATCTTCCGCGTGGGATCTCGCAATTGATTTCACTGGAAAGATTGGACATGAATATTGCATTGGAGTTCGAGGAGGAGGAGGCAAATGCAGAAAGAAAGAATGCTTGTTTAAAGGACCTGCAGACTTTGAGCCGTCTCAGGGTTTGCCACGTAAAGATAAAATCGGCAGTCAAAGAGGGGTTTTTCGGAAATTGGTCAAAAATGAGAGAGCTGTGTGTGGATTGTAAGGATGCAAATGGTCAAGATTACCTTCTGCAGGATATGCAAGCAATGAAAGATTTAGAATTTTTGAGTCTTG
Organism: Pinus taeda; assembly: GCA_000404065.3. Classification (NCBI taxonomy): domain Eukaryota; kingdom Viridiplantae; phylum Streptophyta; class Pinopsida; order Pinales; family Pinaceae; genus Pinus; species Pinus taeda. The sequence goes on from APFE030562919.1 coordinate 8,579, forward strand.
AAGGATGCAATGTGCAGCGACTGCCGAGTTGGGTTACTCAATTCCAAAAGCTGGCATCCCTTTGGCTACATGTATGTAAGGAGTTGAAATATCTCCGGGCGGACTTGCCATGTTTGAGACAGCTGTGGGTATGGGATTGCGATAAGTTGGAGGAGTTGGAGTTGGGGATGGGGGCAGTGGGAGCAGCAAGTGCAAGTGGAGGGTTGGGACTCGGGAGAGGGCGCCTCACCGCTATCCCCTATGCTCAACTCTCTCCAGGTATACGGTTGCCCGGAATTGGAGAGACTGCGTGGCGGATGGGACAAGCTGAATCATCTGGAGAAAATAGAAGGCTCGAGAGAATGGTGGGATGCAATCCAATGGGAGGATCCCAACATCAAAACATTACTTCAAAATAAATTTAAGGCTACATTGGAGTAATTATTATATGAAATGTAGTGTTTGTCATGGGAATTTTTAAATTTATTATATGAAATTGGAGTAATTATTATATGAAATGGCAGTTGTCTATAATGCGACTTTTTGAAAGATTTTCTAGTGGGTTTTTCCAGTCAAAATCCGGCAGCAAAGTTTGATAGCTAGTTTCTGCACAATCAAGGCGTCTTAGCGGTTTTTCAGGGTGCTGAAACCAAATATGCAGTTAAAAAACCATTTTAAGTGCAACAAATCAAGAATTAACCTCAATTTCAAGGCGTCTTAGGGGTTTTTCAAGGTGCTGAAACCAAATATGCAGTTAAAAAACCATTTTAACTGCAACAAATCAAGAATTAACCTCAATTTCTTCCGCCGGAATGGGAATTTTTAAATTTATTTAAATTAAAAAAATTGTAATTAATATTTCGGTTCACGTTGTTCATATTTATCAATATTTGTAATTATATTGCTTAGTATGTAGGTTTATAATTTAAAAAGCATTAATAAACATTAAAAATATTAATTTTTATTTATCTAGATTAAAAATATAGTTATTAATCTATATAGGTAATGAAAATTTATTTATGTATTGTAAAATAATTAAATATGTTAAAATTTTGGAATACATAATTAAATATATTAAAACATAGTTTCCAAAAAATATTGTATTTCTTTTAAACATGAAATTACATTTAAATGAAAATAAGATTTAAATTAAATATTAAGTATTTATTGAAATTGATTATTAAATTTCTAAATTGTAGTTAATTAAATTCAAATAATTAAAAATAAATATATGGCATGTATTACCGAAATTTTAAGTTAGAAAATTTATGAATATAAAAAAACTATAAATTAAAAGATTTTATGATGGATTTATTTTGGATATCAGAGTAATGTTTAAAGTATAATCATTTATGAATAGAAAAAATTATTAAATTAATATTTTATGATAGATTTATTTTAGATATTAGAGTAATGTTTAAATTAATAATTAATAATATTAAATTTAATATTTTGGTTTTAATTCTATTTTGATAATAGATTTAGTTTGTTAATGAATCTATATTCAATATTGTTTAAATATTAATTATCTTTTGTTTAAAATTTCAAAGTGTTAAAAAAAATATTGATAAAGATAAAAATTGATATTTAATTAGTGTAATACATTGTTTCGTAATATGAGATTTTTCCCCCTTCCCGGCACAGTCTGAGGCATAACATTGCAAGATTCACATATAACATAGTTGGAAGTGTGCTACTATTGTATTGGTTGAGACCCTAATCGAGTCCTAATGGTAGTCAAGGCATAACAATTTTTTTTATTTTTGCCATAAAGCTTTATTTTGTTCAATGTTTAGCAAAATGACGGTGTACATTTTGTAGTTTTGTATTGTTTATGAGTTTCTAGGGTAATTATTGGTCCAAATTGGATTCCAGATGATGCATGATGATCATGGCTTAGAGATGAATGCTTTTAGAGGCATGGCATGTCTTGTTAACAAATATTCAATGTCGAGAATCTCTATTGCATGATTTTTTGGGTCCATGATGACGGTGTAGTGATTTTTTTATATATAGTGAAAATACATTCCCAGAAGGATATTTCGTGACCAGATTGTTGAGCATGTTAAAGAAGAAGTATGACAAGGTATGATAGATTATGGGCAATAATTTACAAAGACAACCTACTCATTTTGAAATGTTATTTTGATTAAAGATAAGGTCGATCTAATTGAAATAATTTGAAAAGAGGTCGATAAGGAGTCGCAGAAGGAGCTGGGTGCCTCTATTGAGGTTGGAACCTCAATCAAGTTAGAGCCTTGAGTAGGTTGGATCTAACTCATCATCAAGGTTAGTTCCTTCAGCAGGTTGCAGCCTAAAGTAGGTTGGAGCCTGCTCAACATTAAGGTTGGTGCCTCAATCAAGTTGTAGCCTATAGTGAGTAATTGTTTGCATACTTTTGAAGTTGGTACCTCAATCATGTTGTAGCCTACAACAAATAACAACCTGCATATCTTGGGGGTGGTTGCCTCAAATAGGTTGGAGTCTACAAATCTATGTAATGAATTGAAGATAAAGAAGAAGAAGGATTAATGCTTTTCTCTTGTATGGATTTCCATGAAAAAACTTGTATGTGTTTTATGTGATGGCTTCTTGATGTGCTATTAATATGATGCTCACTTTATGTTGCATTATTTACGTATTGATACATTTATTATGGTTATGATTCATTGTATTATAATTGAATTACTATGAAAAGTTATGAAATAGTAAAATTGCTCTCACATTGATTCAACCCCTTTGTAGAAATTTGATAGAAATTGCAACTGCTCAATATTTCAAACTGAAAAAAAGAGAGACACAATTCTACTCTACTAATATGCGGAATAGAGATCACAATTTAGAAAAACATGCATAGACATGCAATAATAAAACCAAAAATCTACAAAGATTTCTAAGGGAACCCAACTGGGAAAACCCCCTCAAGCCCCTTTGCATTAAATAGTTGAATAGAGAAACTATTACAATTGCTAGCTCCAACTCTGAGCTCAACCTGCAAAAGAATAATTGTTCTCTCTGCTGAATGAGAAACTCTAGCCAACACTTAGTCAATTATTTGCTCATTAAGCCTCCTATTTCCTTGCGCAAATCCTCAGGAAATTAGCCCCTAAAATATAGGAATTTCCTCCAAATTGATTGCATAATTCCAAAGGATTGATCTCATGATTGCATGCAACACCTATACACTCAAACTAGTATATAACTCATGTTACATTGGCCTTGACATCTCCACTTCAACTATAGAACTCGAATTCCATGCATGCATTAGCTATTTTGGGCTAATTTATTAGTTAACTGATAGATATTTGAGTTAAACTATTGTCCCACATCACAACTGACCTTCAACTGAATCTATCAATACTTATAGGTCAATTAACTGAATACAACTGAAAATAAATGAATGATATTACTAAAATTTAGCAATCACACATGCATAACTGAACTCCAAGCCCACTAACTCGAATTGACTGAGTTAATTGAGTGACAAGATCCATGTCACACTAGTCAATTGCCTTCTAGTTGTCCTGCTGATGTGGAAATTCAATTTACTTAATTTGAATAAGGCTAAAGTCAAATTGAGCCTTTCTTGCTACATTTTTTCAACACTCCCTGTTAACAAGAAATAGATTTTTCACCACCCCTATCCAACACCTGTGGAATTAGAAATTTACCTCTTGACAATACCTTTGTCAAGATGTTAGCATCTTGCTTCTCAGTTGGAATGCACTCTAGCAACATAATTCTCCTCTGCACACAGTCGTGCAAATGGTGATATCAAATATCAATGTGCTTGGACCTGTCATGAAATATTAGATTCTCATAGAGCTTAATGCACCTATGATTATCACAATATATCACTATCAAATCTATCTCCTGACTAAAAAGACCCACAAGTATTTTCCTCAACCATATGGCCTCACATGCTACTTGACTTGCAACCATGTATTCAACCTTTGCTAAGCTGGGTTCCACAAACCTTTGCTTCAGGTTGTACTAGGAAATAGCTGCGAATCCAACACTAAAGATAACACATGAAGTACTTTTCTTGTCTGATGGACTCCTTACCCAATCTGCATCGGTGAAGCCTTGAAGCTTCACTCCCTCTGTCGTCTTGTACCATAATCCATACTCAATAGTGCCTCTAAGATACCATAACACATGCTTTTCTACCTTCCAATACAACTTGGTAGGCCTCACCATAGCTTCACCTAGTTGGTTTACTGCATAGCACATGTTGGGTCTTGTGTTCACAAGATACATCAAAGACCCCACAAGCTGCCTATAAATGGTAACATCAACATCTTCACCTGAAGTGGCATTCTCCTTCCTCCAGTTTGTAGCTAGAGGTGTGTCCATGGGCTTACAATTCTCCATGTGAAATATCTAAAGTATTTCAGAGGCATACTTCCCTTGAGTTTTTTTTTTGGAAAAAAAACATGGAAAGTTAACCCATGAGTGAAATTCAGCCCCTCAAATTTTCTCTAGATTCAATGTACTATGATGCCCACAACTCCCATAATATTTACAATTAATGTAGCAATAATGCAAAGAAAAACCCAACAACATACCCAAGGCTCCAACAAACTAGGAAAATGTCATCCAAATATTTCAAGAAAACCCCAAATTCAACTTTTCAAAACCTACATATTAGCCCTTGTAAAGACAAAATAATAAACCATAGTTGATAAAATATGTGCCTTTCTTAGACATAATAAAAGTAAACATAATGAAATTTTCTAAAGCTTAAAATTACTAGGTGATTTGATAGATAATCTTATAGAATCCTACCATAACACACCCATCTCTTTGTCATTTAAAAAGAAAAATGTCACTAATTTTTTTATAAAGTAAAGGTTTATGGCTAATTGAGAGGTGATCTAATTAAATCCCATTGTAGCAATTTTTTTTCTTTTTAAATAGATGGAGCCTAGGCTAGGGCCAACCCTAATGTTGAATGAAAACATTGTTTATGCACCAATGGGATACAACAACCGTTGCACAAGACTTGGTCGAGCTTGGACACCCCTTGGGATAGTTTATTTCCCCCATAGGTGGAAATCACCATCAATCCCTTCTCATGAGATTTGAACTTGAAAGTTAATGGGGACTAAACCCCATAGAAGCCAACTAGTTTACATCTCATGGGTAAATCACATCATAACATATTTGGTCATGGATTATTTTTCCACTTGCTATGATTAAGGAGATTTAATAAATCATACTTTACTTACTCAACTTGTGAATGACTATGAAGAAGTACAATAATGGTTTCAATATGTTGAAGTGCTACAAAAATTGATACTAAATTTAATCGTATGGATATTCTCTATATTCACCATATTGTCTGTTCTTTTAATAACAATGCTTTTCTCCAACCTATGAGGTGTAGATTGATTGATTTGTGTGGGGTTTTAGTCTCCATCAGGTCTCAAATTTTAATTTTATAGGGAGGGGTTGAGAGTGAGAGATAAATATCGGGGTTGCACTTTCCCAAGAACCATTCAAGTTTGACCAAGTCTTGCACAATCTTGGTGCCAACATCATATTGGTGGTAGATTGTTCTTCTATCCAACATTAGGGTTGGCCTCATGCTAGGCTTATCCTTGTTTTGAAAAAAAGAAAAGAAAAAAACATTGCTATGCTCCACACAAATCAAAAGCTTTCTTAACTCTATAATTTTTAAACAATGGGAAAATTCATCATAACTCAGTTCTTAACTAACAATGGGGGAAACCATTACTGGATGTTATCCACAAATGTGAGTTGTCATATCACTATATTCAAGAAAAACCATGCCTCTTGGAATAACCCACTAGTGGATTGTAAGGGACTATGCTTCCTCTCCTACCAAATGTATTTGAATCTTGGTTCATTAACTTATTACGTTACATCTAATAAAAACAAACTCTTAAACAATCATAACTAATTCTGTTACCTCTATTCAATATCCTTTCATTCATTAAAAATATTTATAAAAGTTTTCTAAAATACAATGGTAAAACTTATCATAAATCAGTTGTCAAACCAACAGTAGGGATAACCATCACTATAGCTAATTTATATAATTAACCTATATTTATATAATTATTATTATTATTATTATTAAAGTTATTTTTCTATATTTACACAAAATATATTATATATATATATATTATATATTATATATTTATATATATATATATATATTATATATATATCTTTTGTATTATTTATATATATATTCCATCATTGTTATTATTCCTAAAATGCAATGTAATCTTCAATAAAAATGCACTCGTTTTATCATAAGCTATGATAATTTATTCATAAAATTGTTAATTGTCCAATAGTGTAGTCTTCAACCTAGATGTATAGGATAATTTCATCTCTCTTCTTTTATGATGTACATCATAAGTTCATCTTTAAAAAAATGTAAGTACTTAAAATATACCAACATAGATCCATTTGATTTTAGATTTTGATGGTAGATCTAGAGTTAAGATGGATATATGATGATTGAATTATTAATTAAAATTAAGTATATTTATAATTATATAGATAATAATTTTGTTTTATTATTTTATTTTTATGTAATTTGACTAAGTCAAAATGCTAAACATTACATTACATTATAACATCTCTACCATAATGGACTAGAGAGCTCTTCTTGACACAATAAAAAATTCATTATAAATCACTTTATTTTGTAGTAGAAAACCTAATGACAATTACAATTACAAATTCAATTTATATTTTAATTAGTATAGTTTGCCCCATATATATTTTATTAAGATAAATATTTGTCATACATTATCTTTATTTTTTTTAAATGTTTATTATTAATAGTAAAACTAATAAGTCCATGAGGTCTTGGATAGACGGTGATCAAGTGTGATGTTAAGGTACTCCTAGATGTTAAGTAATCGGTTCAATTACATGCCCTAGTCGGGTGTTATTCTCGGAAATGACCATGATGTAGCCTCACCGTTGCCGAACTTACCAAAAAAAAACTTAGAAGTTAGCTGTTAATATATACTATTTTTAATATGAATAATTTATTTATTAAATATGAAGAATAATACACTGAATGATGGAGCAAACACGAATTTAGCAATCATAGAATAAGCTTGAAACATTTCCATTAAGTAAGCCAATATTTATACATTTTTATGAGCCAATGCTCGTCTCAATCATTTCCTATAATCTTTCAACTAATTCTACAATCTCTCCAAAATTCCCTTAACTAAAAAAATAGTTATCTAAATAATACTTTCGAGACATAGCAATAGCAACAAAAAAATAAAATTCATAGCAATAATAATAATTCTAGAATACTCCAAATGTTCATTTTCTAACATTTGTTCCCCATAATGATCATTTGGAGAAATTTCAAAAACATCTTTCCTTTGGTAGTTCCTTGGTGAAGATATCTACAACCTGAGCCTCTATTTTTTTAAACATGATCTCAATCACACCTTGTTGAACTATATCTTGAACACAATGATACTAGATATCAATATGTTTGATCTTCTTATGAAAAACTAGATTGTTGGAAAATTTAATAGTACTTTGATTATCACAAATCAACTAAGTAGGTTGCTCTCACTACTCATGTAGATCCTCCAAATGTTTTATTAACCATATTGCTTGACAAGATGTTGTTGTTGTTGCTTTATATTCTACTTTAGCCGTGGAGAGATAAACTATATGTTATTTCTAAATATTTGAAGAAACTATGGTTGAACCCATGTCGAATGAATATCTTGAAGTTGATTTCCTGTCACCCATGCAACCTTCCCAATCTAAATCTGTAAAATCAATCATCCTAAAATCCTCTATTTCTCTGTATACTAAGCCATAACCAAATTTAGCAGGCATATATCTCAAAATCCTCTTAACTTCCTTCTAATGCAATTCCTTGGGTTCTTACATTAACTTGGATACCATATTTATTGCAAAAGATATATCTAGTCGAATTGAAGTTAAGTAGATCGAAATTCCAACGAACAATATAGAGTAGCATCAACTATATTGGAGTCATCATGTCTATATAAATTCATCGTGACTTCCCAAGGATTTGCAGTTGGTTTGCAACTCAACATGTTGAAATTTTTGAGAATATCCCATTAGTATAATTGGCTTGTAACATAAAAATACCATCTTCCTTCTGCCATACTTCTATACCCAAGAAATAATATGACTCACCAAGATCCATCATTTCAAATTTTGCAAACATATGTGACTTAAACATTTGAAACAATTTATAATTTTTCCTTGTATAGATCAAATCATCAAATAAGAATATCTTGTCCTAACTGAAGTATATAAAGATTAAATTCAGATGAACTCTTGACTAAACCATGATCTTGAAAACCTTATCAATTTTTTAATACGAAGCCCTTGGAGCTTTCTTTAAACCATATAGAGTTTTCTTTACTCTGTACAAAAAATCTTCTCTTCATGGAATCTTAAAACCTTTAGGTTATTGTACATAGACTTATTCATCTACATAACCATTAAAGAATGTTAATTTAAGATCCATCTGATAAATTATCCACTTATATTGTGCAACCAGTATAAGAACCATCTTGATTCTATCCGTCTTCGCTACTGGAGAAAATGTCTTTGTATAATCAATCCCTTCCTTATGAGTGTATCATTTTGTAGCTAGGCAGCCTTTATACTTATCAATTGAACCATCTGATTTATACTTAGTTTTATGCACCTATTTAGTACTAATTACATATTTTCCTTTGGGTAATTTGACCAAATTCCAAGTATCATTCTTCATTAAATTATTGATTTGTGCTTCCATGGCTTCATTTCGTTCCTTTTTAATTAATGCTTCTGCATGATTATCTGGATCTCATCTCCATTGCTTTAGCCATAAGTGCAAAATTTACAGCCTAACTTTATGATCTAGTAATTATTTTTTCAAAATTACTATCATTTAAACTTTGTGAATTGCTTGAAACAAAGGAGAGCTTGAAAATCCTATCTTCAGTCATTTCTCCTCTTGCTACCACTTCGTCTTTATTCAACTTATCCATGATTAAACATCCTTTCAAATACCAACTTATAATTATGATCCATCATTTGTCCCATAGAAAAGAAATTTATTCCTCAAAGTTGGTGATATCAATGTGTCATTAATAAACTTCTTCTTCCCATTGCAATGTGGAATTGCAAATGTACCTTTCCTTTTCACTTTTGCAATACTATCATCATCAAATACAACTTTACCATAATAGTTACCATTTATTCTAGTAAAAAACTCTTCTTGAGATGTGACATCCTGAATCAATATACCATGCATTAGTTTCTTCATTATGTGCCATCAAACTTGATATGAACCACTTATCATTTCTACTTTCTTCAACCATTGTATTAGCACCTTTTTGTTCATTATATCTCATTTTTGCATAACAATCTCTTTCAATATGACCAAATTTGTGACATTAATAACATTGTGGTCATTTTCTTTGATATATTTATCTTCCTCCATCTATTCCTCTTCCTCAAGATCCACATTTGCTTCTTCCTCTGAACCTACTCAGACTCGTCCCTCTGCCTCTTGAAGGGAATACATTTCCTTGTAAATTATGTTGATTTTTGTTCTAATTATGAAAGCTTTGATTATGGAATTGTCCTTTGCTTCTTCCTCTCCCCCTATACTTTGTGGAGAATGCATTATCCATGTATTCACTTGAATAATTTTATTCAACAACTAACAAATATCCACTTAATTCATCAATCCTCATGACATTAAGACCCTTAGAAACCATGATACTTGTAGTGACCATTTCAAATTTTGGTACAAATGTTTTTAAGATATTCTTAATCATTCTTCTTTCTGCAACTTCTTTTCATAATGTCCTTGTCTGATTCACAAGATCCTGACTTTTTATGATGTAATCATTCACTCATTGATTACTTTGCACCTTTGCATTTCCAAAATTAGTCCTTAATTTTCATAGTTTAGAAACTACTACTCTTCATGTGTATTTTTTAAATTTTTCGATGCATCATTAGAGGTTTGTGCTATACTAATTTGTGGAAAAATTGAGTCATCAACTACGATGCCAATTAAGGAAAGTGTTTCATTGTCTTCCTTGATAGATTCCTTTAATTTTTTATTATCGTTAGTATCTAGTGCTTGATGTTCATCATCATAAGGCATATCATAAGCATCAATTACCAATTCCCATATATCTTTGCTTATAAAGATCGGTTGCATTTTTCTCCTCTAGTAAACATAATTAACACTTGTGAGTTTTGGAAGTATTATATTGTTTTTCACCATTGTAGAAATTGAATAGGACACCAAAGGAAGTAAACAATGTCCCACTTCAACTCGAGACAACAACGATTGTCCCAAAAAATGAGACTCAACCACCGAAAATTTATGGGATTTTTTTTAAGTTTAGAAACCTTGAAAAATCTCATTGCTCATAATACGCGATATCTAAAATGTTTGATGATATTTTTGTAACAATATTCAAATGTCTAAAAGATGTATATTCTCTAAATACAATTTTGGCAAATTTTAAGGTAAAATAGTTCTATATTGTAAAATTTGGGCGAATAATATAAAAAAAAATGAAATTAGTGAATAACTTCTTTTGGTAAAAGCATAGAAAAGTAGGCCACTTGTAAATATTAGCCCCTAAAATTTTACCTATCGACCACCACCTCCACCAAAATATTTTATTAAATTAAGAGTACAAAGATTGACTATATATATATATATATATATATATATTATATATAATATATATATATATAATAATATATAATATAATATTATAGTTTATATAAGTCATTGGTAATGCCATGGATAGAAAAATAATTTTCTATTTGGGTAATATCTAAAATAATCAAAGTTATTCGTATGAACTTTGGAGAGTGATGCATTAAATCATGATCCCCAAAAAGTGGTTGGGATTTTTTATAAAGAGCATGTGAGTGATTTTCATTTAATTTTTTGGGATTATTTCTTAGTTAGATTGATGTCTATATCTAATATATTGATAACCAAGTGGGTACCTAATATCTTCAACACCTTGCCTTATTAGTTCATAATCATATATAGACTTTTGAAGGAAGATTGAATACTATTATCTTTGTTTTCAAGTTGTTTCTTGTAAGAAGGTGGGATTTGAGCTCATTGAATATACAAAGAATAAGGAAAGCTAATAACATTAAATTCATTGTAAAATGATACTAGACAATGTGACATGACATGTTTTTGAATGAAGAGAATAAAAAATCAACTTGTAAAAACTTCTCCCAAAACGTATTTTATA
>APFE030562925.1:0-47700 GCA_000404065.3 Pinus taeda
GCTCCAACCCACAGAATTAAATCCAGATTGCATGGAACAAGCTGCAACTGATCGGATCATGGACACACAGATCAAGAACACTCGCCAACAGAATATCCAACTGTACCGAGTTGTCAAAGCAGGCCAACTCCTTCAGCAGGGCAAGCAGTTCACCAGGGAACAGGTTCACAGAAGTTTCCTCATCTCATGGAGGAGCTCAACGCAATGGGGACCATTGCTTCCTAAGGGGGGAGGAATGATCCAGGTGGATATTGGTGGCCACCTGCCAAGTCCACCTGGACCCCCACCATTGTCTTTCTCTGCATTTTCAGTTTCCTTAATTGTAGCACAACTTACTATTTTTAGCAGTTTTTCGGGTCCTGAACTTCCGGAGCCGTTTTGAGGCCCTAAACGACGTTTTTTGGGGAATCCGGGGGCAACACGGGTCCATGGAACATGGACCCGTGTTGCCCGTTCCAACAATGATAGTGCTCGAATAGATCTTTCTAATGAGCTATTGTACGCATCAAACAGAGATCATAGGCTAAAGTTACGACCCCGGGAAGTTGATGTACCAACTTACCCCCAAACGGGGCCCACAATTTGGCGTTTCATCTCCTAGGGTTAGGTTTTGGAATGTTAAGGGTTTTTTCATTGTTTCTCAACAATAAATAGGCCTTCGAGCCTCATTGTAAGTCAGTTCAGAGGCATGTAGCCCACACATCTCTTCTCAGAGATAGCTACCATCGCCCTAGCTAGTTTATTTCCATTTCTGATTGTAAGCATATTTCAGTATTTTCCATTAATGAAATGAAGTATTATTTCCGCTGCATATTTGTGTATATGGTTATCTCTGTAATTTGTTGCGTTCCTGTTTAAATCCGGATCATTTAAATAAAGATCATGGACTAATTAGATGTTAAACCACAGATCAATAACCATTAGTATCGAGGAGAATATGAACCATTGAATCACTTTGTGTTTAGAACATGTCATGGCCATCAGATTAGAATGCAACTAATGCATACTAAAGAAACACATTAGGAACACACTCTACTCTAAACTTTTGTAATTGAATATACATAACATATCTCACAAAAATAAGGGTTTTTAAAATTATAACTATATATTGAGATGATAATGAAAAAAGAGTTTGGAAACATTTTTCAATATATAAATAAATTAAAGGTATTCTTTAATATCTGGCTGAAAACATGCTATATTATGTTATATCTTTAAATAGTGGGAAAACCTATCAGAACTCAATTGTCAAACCAACAGTGGGGACACTCATCACTAGCTTCTAACCTCAAATACAGGTTGACTAATCACTATTATGTGAGGAAAACCACACTACTTGGAATCACTGGCTAGTGGTTTGTAAGATGGGATACTTGATGCCTCTGAGTCTTAGGATGTTAACCTGTTTCCTTACGTTGAGGAAAAAAAACTCTTAACCAAACGAAAGCAATTTTAATACATACTGCAAACCTAATTTTATTATAAATTTATTAAGAAAAAACCTTATACTAAAAAAAACTTGTTTTATTTATTCACAAATAATTTATTTTATAAATGGTTTTATCTTCCTTTACATTTGGAAGTTGTCCACCTCAATTTTAATGTTAAGATTCCAAAGTAATATTGTAGATTTGGAAGTTTCATCGAGTTTTACAATGTTCAATTTTCCATCTAAGAGTGATTTGTTTATGTCAATTTTCCAAACCTAATAACGAGAAAACAATGTTAACGAGATTTATCTTTATATTCACAGAGTTATATAGTTTTTGTTAATGAGGAATGGAGAGTTCCGAATAGCTGTTCTAGAGTCGAACCAATCAATTAACGACATTTGTCTTTATATTCACATTGAAGAAACAAAGAGACTTAGTTTTTTAAATGAGGAATGGAGAGTTTGGAGTTGCTTGTTGTAGAGTCGGTTTCGTGAAGTGGGTAAGTGTCGTGCAGGTTTCTGATTCGATATCATTGACGACTGTCGGATCTAATGGGTTTTGGTCGAATGGATATCGGGTTTTAAAATGGTCGGAGGTTAAGTCTAAGAGCGGACTCGAAGTTTTATAGGCCAATGGTTTATAATCTATTTCGGCTCCGTGAAGTGGGTAAGTGTCGCGCAAGTTTCTAGTGCGATATCATTGAGGACTATTAGATCATTTGGGTGCTTGATCGAAGAGAATATCAACTGTCTAATTGAAGGTCCACAATTTGAGCACTTAAGAATAATGACCAGGGGTCTAATTTTGTTTTTCTGTGTAAGGTTTTGGGTTTTGTTGACCGTGTTGTTTGTTAATCATCAATGGGTCTGTCTTTTGTTGGTCTTTACACTTGTAAAGATGTGTACCATATGTAATCTTTTTTTCGGTTAATTGAAGGCTCCACTCTTACTTCACCAAAAAAAAAAAATTAAAATACACAAAATTATTAATTATTCTTTATTTTAGTTTGTAGTAATGAGATCACATGTAGTCTTTGGAACAATTGGTTAGATTTTTATTAGTAAAATTATTAAGGTTATTAGTTAAAAAACAAAGAGACCTCAACCATAATTGTGAAACAAAGGGATTGCGAAGGATAACTTAACATAATCGTAAATAAATAAAGAGATTGTAAGAGATCTAAATTTTTTTACGGTGTTAAATTTATATTTATATATTTAAAAAAAATAAAAAAATTAAGCTACTACAACAAAAATAATTTTTAACTAATTTAAATTAATTAAAAAAAATTCAACTATTGCAACAAAAGTAATTCTTAACTAATTAAAATTAATTTTAAGTTTTTGTGTCGAAAGGTATATTTTACTGCCCATTACAATCTCACGAAGAATTGTGGTCTTTGAGCCACTGTTCATACAAATACAACAAGGGTTGAAGCCATGACAAAAAAAAATACTCATTATGAATTCAACATGTTATATGCCATAATCAATTTAATCAAGTGGGAGGACAACAATATTATTTATGTCATTGGTAAATAATGACACACACACATAAAGAACTAGTGAACATCCATCTTAATCCAAATCTCAATGCAAATATTTTTTCAAGTTTTGTACTTTAAAAGATATTCACAACTCAAGAAATTTGATCCATCTAAACCCTTGATAAATCTAATATTAAGATTGATTTAATCTGAAATATTTTATTAAAACCAATATTATAATTATTTTAATAATAAATCAAATTAAAAATAAAATCTATTACAAATTATATATATATATATATTATATGAATCCAACCATACAATTTTCAGGTGTAGACTAATTTATAAATAAATAACTTTTGTCACCTAAATAAAACCATAAAAAATATTAAGGAAAAATTCATTTTGTTTATATGTTAAAACTACACCATTTTTTTATAAATATTTATTCTTTTATAATTATTTTAAATGCATAAATGGAAACAAAATTCATTAATAATATAAATTTTCAAATATATTATCATTATTTTTATAAAATTTGAGATAAAATTGATTACCAAACACTTACAAAAGACGTGCTACTCAGGGATTGCGTAGAGGGCAAAAAGTGGGAGGTCCAGGAAAAAAAATTCAAGAAAGAGCAGTGTTTGAATCAAGTTTTATATATGGTCTAAATGGATTCAACGTCATCAAAACCCTCTGGGACATCCAAAATCTTGAAATTTGACAATTGGATTTACAAAAATCCCTACCGGATTTTATCATAATATTGGCCAAATTTCCATAATTTTCATTAAAGAAACAATCAAAGTTGTCTTTAGTGTGTGACTTTTTGGACTTTCCAATGCTGGAATCCAGTGGAAAAATTTTGAGGTGAAATCTTGATTTGTGTTATTTAAACTAGTTTTTTGACTATAAATATGGATTCAACAACCTGGAAAACCCCTAGGGCACTTAGATTGCACAATATTACCCATCAAACTTGTGATTTCAATAAATTCACACTAGCTTTTAGAGAAATTTAACCCAAAAAACCAACCTTAAAAACTTTCAAAAAAATCACAATAAAAACAACTCCAAAACAATGTAGTTAGACTTACAACATTACGGTGGTAAGGAAGAAAAATCTGAATGACTCATATTTCCACCTAGGTTACTGGTGGGCGTAGTCAAACGCACTCCTTTCCTTTCATTATTTATGATGTTAAAGATCGTAAATTCAACGATTGCCACTCGCTTATTTATTAATTTTTTTTTTCAGAAGAAAAAACCATAATTTCTTATATTAAGATAATATAAAGGTCTGTGTTACATAGAAAGATCCAGATAGTGAGATAAACCAGAAGAGCCACAATGAGCCTGATGACCCAAATAAAAGGAGCCTAACAGCTCTATATCAAACAGATAGATCGATTTGTGCATGACACAGATCCATAATAAAACTGGAAAGATTTGGAGAAAAATAAACATGACTTCCACAAAAAACTGTCCATAAAACAGATAATCAAAACATCTGAAAAAGGCACCAGGTCCGTTCAGCCCAAGAGGTCATGATTGGCCATGATACGAAACAAAAAGGATTTCAGGGGCCTCCTAGAATTCTGGAAGATTAATTCATTCCTCCATTTCCACAGGAACCAGTAGACCAGAACAAACAAAGAACGCCAAGATGCGATCTGTTCACTCCACCATTTGAAACCATCCGGTACAGAGGAAAAAATGTGGTAAGGAAAACCAAAAGACATGGAAAGATCATACCAGATAAGAAGAGATGAGGGACATTGAAATATCATATGTAAATTTGTCTCAGCAGCGTTCAGACACATGGCACAGCGACCCAGACCCTGCCACCCTTTTCTTTGAAGCACCTCCCATGTGAGATTCCTGTTCCAGAAAACTAACCACGAAAAAAAGATCATTTTTAGCGGGCAGGAGACTTTCCATAAAGAGGGAGGAAAGATCAATTGAGTGGAGATTGTTGACCCCATGGATAAAGCTGCATAAAGATCCTTTACGCGGATGGGTAAAGGAGAACGGGGAAGAGCCCACGCCAGAACATCCTTTGAACCTGTACGACGAATTGCCAATCCCTTTAATGCTTGAAGAACAGATCTCAAAAGAGGACAAATGGAGGGAGGCAAATGTAGGTCTGCTTCATCCTTCCAGACAGGGGAAGTATAAGACCAAGGTTTTATCAACTTATCCCACGTGAATATGCCTTTTGAGTGGAGAAAAGAAACTAGAGAAAGAGGGATAGGTGAAACCAAACCATTCATAATGGAGTCAAAACCAATGAGGATGCTTGAACCCGAGAAAATCTTCCAGCGTAAATTTTCCATAAAGAAAGGCTGAATTTTCCTGAAGCTTTGCCAGATGGCAGACCCCCTTTTTATCCCCAAAGATTTCCTTCTATACCAATACTCCATACTTCTGCCTTTTAAGTATTTCCTGTTTATAAACTTGCTCCACGGACCCTCACCAAAGATACCTCTATGAAGAGATTTACAAAGAAGAGCTTTTCCAAAAGACCTCATGTGCAAAAGACCCCAGCCTCCTGCCTTTCTCGATCTAGAAATAGCATCCATATTTACCAAATGAATCTTAGACTGATAGGATTTTCCTCCCCATAAAAAGTTTGCAGCTAAAGAGCACATTTTTTTAATAATAGAAGCAGGAAGAAGATAGAGATGGGCCCAGTAGACCGCCAGCTGAGATAAAACAGCCTGAACCAAAATAAATCTGCCTGCTAGAGAAAGGAGTCTCGATTCCCATCCGGAATTTTTTTTGTAGAAGCGGTCAACAAGCCATTGCCAGTCTCGTTTTTTGTTTCCTTTTGCCTTCAAGTTGAAACCCAGGTATTTTATGCCATTCCTGATCGAAGCCTGGCTGATGCCGATCATTGTTGCAATCCAAAGAACAGTCTCCATATTTGTTTCATTATGATACAACATAGATTTTTCCTTGTTAATAAGGATTTCAGACGTTGACTGAAATTTCTGTAAGATGCTATTTAGACATAACCAGGAGGCTTTGCAAAGCATGGCGAAAATAAGAATATCGTCGACAAAAAGATTGTGGGATAAGAAAGTTTCCTTGCATATTTTGACCGGCCTGCATCTTCGCTCTGATACTGCCTTGTTGATCTGTAAGCTGAGAGAGTTCATAACCAGAATAAAAAGGAATGGGGAGAGAGGACAGCCTTGACAGAGTCCCCTCTCGACTGTAAAGAAAGATGACGGAATTCCATTTATAATGACAAAATAATTTACGTTTTCTACGCACGCCATTATCCACTCAATACCTTTAGTTCTTAAGCCAATTTTTGCCAACAGGATCCTAAGAAAGCCCCAATCAACACAATCATAGGCTTTTTTCAAATCAATCTTAAGAATAGCCGCCTCGATGTTGTTTGACAACATGGAAAAAAGGCATTCCTGAGTCATAGTGACAACATCCCAAATATTCCGGTCTTCTAAAAACGCGTGCTGGTCCCTAGTGATGAAAAGGTTGAGAACAGGCTTCATCCTCTCCGCTATAATTTTTGAAATGATTTTAAACAGAGTATTGCATAGAGCAATTGGTCTGTAGTCCTGAAAGGAATCGGATCTATGTTTTTTGGGGATAAGAGCAATAAATGTGGAAGAGAAAGCGCTGTGAATATTTCCAGACATACGAGAGGCTTCCACCATTCTCAGCAAGTCCGTTTTAAACATGTCATAGAAATGCAAGAAAAATTCGATAGGCCAGCCATCTGGCCCAGGACTCTTGTCCTTTTTGAATGACTTTATGGTAGCAAGGAGCTCTTCTTCCGAGACCAATTTAATAAAATTTTCATATGCAGACTCATCAAACATTTCAGGCATGAGATCCGCAGCCCACAACATATCATTAATGTTGCCTTGATTCCTTTTATATTGGTTTTGAAAGAACCTTGTTGCTTCATCAGCAATATCATTCTGAGAGTAAAAGAAGCCTCCCTTGCCATCTTCGATCTTCCATATAGAATTTTTCCTTCTTCTAGCATCTGCGAAATTGTGAAAAAAACTTCGTGTTTCGGTCCCCCTCCTTTAGCCAAAGCGCTCTACTTTTTAGCCTCCAAGAGGCCTCTTCCTTGAGCAGCAGGATTTGCTTCCTTTTTTCCAGTTCTCTGATATGGTTCTTTTTCTCAAAGGACAAGCAATCTGGGGAAGATGAAGAGATGAAGTTTTCCAACTCCTTTTGGATGTTAATTAGCTCCCATTTATCCTGCTTTGTTTTCCGGATTTGCCAGTCCTTTGCAATCACTCTCAGACACTGGATCTTTTCGCGGAAAGTAGTAAAAAGGGCCGAGGCAGATGCTTGCAATTCCATCCATTTCCTAGAAATAGCTTCAATGAAAGATTTGTCGTCCAAGTAGATCCTGTTGAATTTGAAGGAATAATCCTTCTATAATCCATATCCCTCCATTCGAGAAGAATAGGCCTATGGTCGGAAGTAAAATCATTTGCAATAAGAGAAAACGGCATACCCCATTTTGCAATGATGCTGGCATTAATAATAAAGCGGTCAATCCTTTTTGCGATGTAGGCTTGTCCAAACCTGCCATTATCCCACGTTGGCATCATTCGGTCTGGCATGACATCCACTAGATTCCTGCTTAAAAATTCCATTCTGAGTCTGTCAGCCAATTTATCTTTTTTCCTGCAGTTACCCCAACACTCATCAGGGCTGAGAGTCACATTTAAATCCCTCGCTATCAGCAAAGACTCTATATCAAGAATCTCCGAAGCAAACAACCTTTCCCAAAAAGGAAGCCTGTTCCTACATGGAGCATATACATTTAGAGAGTTAAGCATAAATACATGACCTCTGATTGAGGCCGAAATTAAGATCCCAGCACAACGTTTAAAAGCCTTTGCTTTTATCCAAACAGGATACCACAAGACAGTTAAACCTCTAGATAGACCATTCGCCTCAGTGGCAACCATAAACCACGATGGAAACATCCTTCTAAAAAATGTAAGTGTTGCCCTGCTAGAGTGCATGGTTTCCTGAATAAAAATAATTTTGGGCCGAGCCGTTGAAATTTTTTTTTAAGCGCTAAGAATTTTGGGGGAGCGCCCAGTCCCCTGATATTCATTGATATCAGAAAAGTCATTTTGAAGACTCTCCAGCCTCTCCAGCCATGCATGCTCTAAGAGGCTGAGAGTCAGCTGAGTCCAATATTGGAACTTCAACGAAGGATAAATTTGTGATACCAAAATCAGAGACAATTGATCTGCCTCTAAAATGACGACTACCCCCCTTATGTTTCTTTCTGACAGTGATATTCTTTGCGGAATTTGGGCT
The DNA here is from genome assembly GCA_000404065.3 of Pinus taeda. NCBI lineage: Eukaryota > Viridiplantae > Streptophyta > Pinopsida > Pinales > Pinaceae > Pinus > Pinus taeda. The sequence goes on from APFE030562925.1 coordinate 8,248, forward strand.
GATGGATGGATAGGAAGGAAAAGATGGTCTGTGAATAGTTAATGGCTCGAGATCCAAAGGATTTCTTTGTAAAAAGAGATTAATATCACTGTCGGGTTTATTTATAGGTGAGTTCGAAGGAGAATTAAAAGGGGTAGGGGAGAGCATAGGTTCCTTGCCTTTCGGAGGACCTTCAGGACGATGGACCGGTGGTTGGACCGGAGAGGGAGAAGATGAGAAGATCTGGATAGTATGGGAGCCAACCGCAAAGACCCCTTGATTCATAGCGGGGGGAGAGGGGACAACATTTTCCTCAATCGGCTCTGGAATAGGAAATCCGAAAGCCGGATCATTGGGAGGGACAGATCTATCACGGGATGTATCCATAGATCGGGGAAGGACCAAATCATAATTTTTTAATTGGCTATCTAGAATACTCACATCATCAGAAAATGGATCCGAGACAGATTTCCTACCCTTGTAGAAATATTGCTTCTTTGACCTGCGGTTGATACGAAAGCTGTAGTTTTTGATGAGATGCCCCGTTTTGTGACACAGAGAGCATCGGAAGGGGATACCCCAAAAATCGAGCCTTTGACTGATTTTAACACCATCCCAGGATATCTCGATATGATCTGGGTAGCTGCCTTTATAAGGTTTCTCAATTAAAATCCACGCAATCCTCTTGTCCCTTTCACCCCTGCACCAAGGATCTACATAAATAAACTTCCCGATAGAGTTCCCAATCTCTGAAAGAGTTTCAGTCGATCATACAGTTTGACGGGGTATTCTTAAGAGGATCAAAACCCAAATACCATCTGGAAAGAGAAAGAAAACTTCTACCATAAACCCAAGGCCTATTTAGGATAATCTCCAAATCCGATGCTTTTAGAAAATGAAAGGAAAACCAGTCCTTCATCAGGCGCGAGATGACTGGGATATAACCAATCAGAGGATGCCATTTGTCCGCCAACCATTTCCTCATATCATCCTCCTCCATTTGCGGGAAATGCCACTTCCCGATCAAGGCCAGCTTTTGCAAACTGTCAATTCGTTCAGATAGAACAACACTGTTAACGGTGATAGCCTTTGGTGGAGGGCCAGTTTTAACAGGATGCCTAGACTTATTAAAGAGCTTTGCTTGATCAGAAGAACCTCCTATATTTGTGCGCTCCCTCCCATGCTGTGGGTGGGCCAGTTCCAGGTCCTCATAGGACAAATTGGGATTGACATGGCAAGCCGGGTTTAGTAGCATGTCTTCCACCGTGGCTTGCCAGCGGTTTGAATTTTTACATGCCTTTTCAGCCTCAATAGTGGCATTTATAAGAGCCTGAGTGGTAGAAGAATCAAAACCATCCGTCATAATTAATGAAGAAAGCTTCCGTAAGATCTGGAAGAAACTAGATCATGGATCGAAAATGGAGCGGATCCCTCAGAAAATCCTGTCAGACACAAAATGCCTGGATGGAAGATGCCAACTGACGAGAGAAAAAGGAAAAAGGTACCAGGATGGGAGCCTATCCCGAGAAACCGTCAGAGACAAAGATACGACTGGATAAGGGGAATAAAGAAACATTCAGAAAAATAACAATAAACCTCGAGATAAGATGATCCCAAGGACAGGGGAGTACTGGATCCAAATCCCAATTTGGCTGATCACATTATGTGAAAAGTCATTTTTAGAGAAAAAAAGGCAGCCGTCATATTGACTTCAGTGAAGGAAATGGAAGACCGTATCAAAGGTGACGATGATTCTGTACCCGATAGGCCAAAAAAAACCCAGAGAAGTAAATGAAGATGATCGCCGGAGAAATTCAAAATGATAATATCCGGAAGAGGATGCTGAAAAGGATAGGAAGATCCAACGGAAAAACCAGGGATATGGGGAAAATTTTCCCAAAACCTGGTAAGAGGCTATTTAGAAGGTTGGGATTGACAGTCTATACAACAACAATAAATATGAAAAATACACCACCAATTCCCTATTCTAACACGAATATCAGAACAGGCACTGTAAATGTAGACGAGCGATTTTATCTTGCTGAGAAGAGAAACCCACATTGTTTGCTAGCACCTCAAAACCAGGTGAGAACAAAACAGGGAAGTGTATGACCTGAAACCTATCACCAACCTACCAAGAAAGACTATGAAAAATATCCACGTACATAACATGCACCGCCAGGCAATGTATGTAAAAAGGATGCCCATATAGAAGATAACCAAGATGTTTAGGATTCTAAAAGCCACCAAGATATGACTGAACCACAAAGAGACCATATAACCAGAAGAGAGAGACCGAAAAGAGTCATAATATACCATTTGATCAGATATAGAAAACAGACCAACTAAGCATGAAATCTTCAATGTATGAAGCCGAAACTTGTCATGTTATCAGCGCATAAAAATCCCTAGAAAGCAATTGATATACAAAACTATGATGAAAACGTGTACTCTATCACAGGATAACTCGTATAGTAGAGAATTCCATGTTTAAACAAACGGCGAAAGATTTGACAAGAAACCTGCCCTGCATACCCGAAAGAGCGTGTCGAGGAAGAAAAGACCATCCACCGCCAGCAAGGGAACCGAACCAGGAACGCGAGAAGACCAGGGAGAAAGAAAGGATACCGAGAGCCCCGCTAAAAGAATCGCAGGGGACAGGTGACGAAAAAGACCCTGCGCTTGAGAAAATTGAATCCAAATGGGAAGCCCGGTATAAAAAGGAGGGAGGCTATTTAGCGAGGATATAGGACGTGTCGGTGGAGAGGATGGCATGCAGCACAGACAGCCCAAGTGGAGACACGTCGCAGCGGGTGGAGGTATCGCAAAGACGACAAGGTGATTACTGGGGGAGGAGACTTACCCATAGAGGATCAACATGTCTATAAAGTATTGGAAGATCACCATGTTGCCAATCCCTGGTTGGTTGCAGAAAACGACACTCAAGCCCTGGGTGGTTGTTGAAACGGCGGCTTCCTCGGAGCGCTTTTCAGAGTTCAAAATTTGCAATTTCAACAAATTCTCAATGAGGCAAATTCTTCCCCTTATTTATTATTTATTAAATTCAAGATCTCGTGTTCTGGCCAGACCATAAAGTCCGACGGTTTCGATCCTTCGAATAGCATTTGCCAGCCTAATTGAGCAGCCACAGCCCTGTTAAGTTCTACTGTTACAAGTTTTTCATAATTCGCATTAAAACTCACCGAATGCTTAGATTGTGCCTGAAAAAATTGCAGTTACAGATCTGAGCGTTGGAGGGTTTAAGGTCGAGGAGAATGGAGATGGAAAAAATGTTTCATATGAACGCTGGCCTGGGAGACTCCAGCTATGCTCAGAGTTCCACTATGTTATAGGTTTAGCATCTTAATTTAATAAACTTTGCATCTTACTTTAATAATTTTTTCATACAATTTGAAATATTTTCATGTTATCTTCCATTTGATTGTAATTCATTGACACAATATTGCAGAAAAGGGCATTAAATTTGGGAGGGCCATTGTTGGGGAGGGCCTTTATTGGAGGAAAGCATTTTATCAATGAAAATGGCGAAAAGCGAAAGATTTTGCATTGCAGAGCTGGGTTGTTCTTCTGGACCCAATGCTCTCTTGGGTACTGAGAATATTGTAAAGGTTCTCCAGGCCAAATATTTGTCTGCAGGCATTCCTGTTCCCCAGTTCCAAGTATTCTTCAATGATCTGCCTGCTACTGATTTCAATTCGCTCTTTAAGACCCTGCCTCCGTCTGTAACGACTGATGGGAATTACTCAGCTACATCATGTTTCGCAGCAGGAGTACCAGGGTCGTTCTATGGAAGGCTATTTCCAGACCAGAGTATTCAATTTTTTCATTCTTCCTATAGTCTTCACTGGCTTTCTCAGGCGTGTTTTCACAGCATACATTACTCAGACACACCCATCTAAACCTGATATGATCTGGGGTTTATATGGGATTGTCTATGCTTTATAAAAATAGTAATCTATTTCTAAGATTATTGTTTAAGTTAGGTGGTAGTGGTCATTTTTAAGATTGATATCAAATTTTGGGAATATTTTAAAACTTGATGGGCACAAAAAAAGTCGATTGTTTTATGATGGTATAAATAATCATCTTTAAGATTAATTGTTGATTTTAAGATTATTTTGGAATTTAATAGACACTAAAGAGATCGATTATTTTACAAAAAATTCAGAATCTGATGGAAAGAGGAGAATTATTTGACTTCCCTAGTGACCTATTCCCAGAAATCTATATAAAGATGCTTTCTTTGTGCAATTATTTTGATTTAATAAACATAAGAATCTCTTTGTGTAATTATTTTGATTGTTAAATTTACTAAAATATACGTACTCTATTTCTGTAGATTTAAACCTATAAACTATAAAACTGATTGTAATAAATTTACTGCCTTATGATTAGATTCCGCCTGAAATTCTTAAAAAGAATTAAGTGACATGGAAAAAGGGTAAAATCTGGGCAGAAGGATCTTCTACAGTTGGAGAAGCTTATTTTCGTCGGAGTTGTCTATAATGTGATTTTTTGGAGATTCCGGTGATGGAATCGGGCGGAAGAAATTGAGGTTAAATCTTGATTTGTTGCAGTTAAAATGGTTTTTTCACTGCATATTTGGATTCGGCATCATGAAAAACCCCTGAGACGCTTTGATTGTGTAGAAACTAGCTATCAAACTTGCGATTCCAATAAATTGCTGCCAGATTTTGACCAGAAAAACCAAGCAGAAAAGCTTTCAAAAAATTCCCATTATAGATAACTAATTTCAACTCCTTTCTCAAAGTTCGGGCAGCGGAGATGGTTGAGGGAGGCCGTATGTTTTTGCTGTTAGCAGGACGAACATCTCTTGATCCAAGTGGTTAGGGTTTCATTTCCTTTGGTTGGGAAACGATAGAGAGCAGTTTGAAGGATTTGGTATCTCAGGTATTAATCCTATTTTGGTGGATTATTTTTAATTTGTTTGAACTATATTTATTTTTGGTGGATTATATTTAATTAGTTTGAATTATATTTATTTTTATTTTGAATTATTTTTGTTTAGGTTATAAATTTTGAGAATATTTCAAAATTAGTATGAGTGAAGTCAAAGAAAATTAGCATAGGTTTATTTGGTTAAAGTTGTTGTTTGTTTGTTTTGTGTTTTTTTTTTTTTTTTTTAGGGTTTTTAAGTAGTCTTTGTTCTTAAAATTACTTAGAATTTGGTAGTGACTTACTGAGAGTTACATTTTTCAAATTTGAGTTGAGAACTCTCCACTTTCTAAAGGGTTTTTTTGAGTCTGCCTAATTTATATATACAATTAAAAACTAATTTTGAATAACAAAAATGAAAATTTTACCTAATAATTTTCTGCCAGATTCCAACTAAAAAAACCCTGAACAGTTACTTTTCTTTAACTCATTAGGATTTCCAAATATTCTTACAATGTGTAATCAAATTAGCTCACCTATTTATTTAAACCTAAATTAATTCTGAATTAAATCATTGTTACGGTTGCAGCGGTTGACCGAAGAGGAAAGTCTGGACTCCTTCAACATGCCCATGTTTTGTCCATGCCCAGAGGAAGTGAGCAGTGAAGTAGCCAGATAAGGTTCGTTCAAAATACGACGACTGGAGATCCTGAGAAGATCGGACACATTTACGGAAGAGGAGATGGATGCCATGACGGGCTCGGCTTCTGCAAAGGAAGCATTTGGGAAAAAACTTGCCAAGCAGCTACGAGCAGCGATGGAAAGTCTGCTGACATACCATTTCGGAGAAGAAGTAACGGACGATTTGTTCCAGAGATGCGGAGAAACAATGGGGAAGAGATTGAGTGAACGCATCGAGTATGGAACGAAGGGAGGACTTCTGATTACAGTGCTGGAGCGTAAATGAAAATATGGTAGAAATAAAGGCGTGGCACGAACTGTAAACGGAATCGGAGTTAACTTCCAATTTGTCCTTTTTCAAAGATCTTTGTTCTCCTGTAAGAATTTCAGCATGTATTAATAATTTTGGTGAAAAGATGTATTAATAAATTAAATTTATTATTGAGGTATATATGCTTTATTTTTTCTGGATTTGAATTGCAATTGATAACCTGTGATATATATATAATTTTTTATTACAGAATTATAAGAAACAATGTGATTTGAATGGTTATGTGTCTTGTATTTTTTTAATTCTACTAAGAATATCACTCTTTTCTTTCACTCAAATATGGAATAACAAATTAATATGATAGGAATGGGATTTCTTTTTTTCTAGTGGTTTGGTATTTAACATGTTAAGGTTTTTCTTGCACACTTTAATTCTTCTTTAGGGTTAAGGTTTTGAACTCTCTAAATTTGTCTTAAAAGACCTATGACTAACTCCATATATATGAGTAATGGTAGATGACATGACATCCACTCAATATATGGTGGCCAAGGCATAAGTTAGCTTGTGGGAGGCTTAACTTCCTCATATATAATCTTAATGAGATGATGAAAAATTTATATTCATATAGAAATGTTGGAGGCCTTGAAAGTTTCTTTGCAAAATTTTGACCCAAAAGCAATTATTTAATGTCCATAACAAACTTTAAAAGTTCATGTACGTCAAATTATTGCAATAGATATTGCCACTAAAATGGACCCTACAAGAATAACTCTCAACCCCTGCTTATGTTCGCCTCTTCTCTTGATCCCCTGATCTCTGCCTTTTTCCATGGCCCCTCTGGAGTACTATCTAGGGGGGCATCCACCTCCCCCTCCCCCCTGGTTGATCCAACCATTGTCGCTTTCTCTTCCCTACTTTAATTCCAAATTTGAGAAAACCTTGGCCTTAGCTAACTTGTCAAAGAAATATGCTACCAAAGTTAAGGCATACTAGTGTTTGATGGTTTGAACAATGTAAACTTTGAAACGGGAACTATAAACTCAAAATGGGAACTCATGCAAAAAAAACCCCGAAAAAACATCAAAAACAGTGCTAAAAACGAAAAGTGTGTATACTGGAACAATGGTTTTTTTTTAGGGTCAATTTTTAACATTTTTAAAAAATGTTAGTAAAACCGAATTTTCATGTGCAAAAAAACATTTGTTTATGAGGAAAAAACACACTAATGTTTTTGGTAGAATAACATTTTTATTTCCTAAGTATAAATTCAACTTGTTTTCAACCATAACATGCTAGATACAAAAAAAATGGGAATTTTTTCAACAATAAAATTAAAAAACCAGGACATTATGAACAAATTACATGACTAAATAAATCAAAATGTCATTATTTGTATATTGAATGAAATATACATTATATCTTTAATTTAATGTTGCATTGTAGATATTTAAACAATAAAAATTATCATAATTAAGACATATAATCCAACAACATAAAAATGACTCATAACTTCTGATTTAACGCCATATGGAAATCAAAATTTTTATTTCAAGATACAATGCAAACATCATTTTTTTTTTGTAAGTTGTGGTAGTACCTTTATTTATTTATTTATAAAATCAAGTTGTTCCATATACATCAGTTTGGTGGCCTCAACTTGCCAGTATGGGAAACCAATTCTGTTGGCCACCTGAGTCTATTGTAGGCCATCCTGTAACAAAATTTAATAAGTCTTTCAATCCAAGCTAGGTAAACATCACAACTAAAAACACTAATCATGTTCCAGACTAACATAAAACAACTGAAAAGAAAACGCTATCTGGAAAATGCATCAAACTAAAGATTGCAAGAGACTAATCCCTTCGATCTTCTCTATCAGATTCCGCATTTGTAGGTGCTGTCGTCGAGTCACCCGGTGCTGGAGATATCTTCTTCAATTGTTGCTGGATTTCATCCAGCTTTTTGTCTTGCATAATCATGATGATTTGCAAGTTTTTCATATCTTTCTTGATATTTGGCACACCTTGAGCTATTTCTGCTATTTCACCCGCTACCTGCTCCAGAGCCCTGGCAAGTAATCGCTTCAACACCCAGTACACGCGCAGGGCTTGCCAGTAGAGCATCATCCTTCTTTTGGTGTGCCCTGGGTCGGGGATAATTGTTAGGATATTCCGACACATAGGAAATTAGTTAAGTTCAACTTGGTCTAGTATAGAGTTAGGTATAGAGTTAGGTATAGTGTGTTTCTTTACCGTTGTACATTTTGTAACTTACAATCCGACGGTCACGATATGTAGTGATCCGACGGTTCATTCTCTCCTCGGTATTACCGACACTTGATCCGTGGCTTGACACTCGATTGGTCCATGAATTCTATTTAAAGCGCATGGAGGGTCATTTGTAGGTTAACCGTGCATGAGAGAAGCTTATGTAAATTTTCATTCTTTTATTAATAAATTGCCTGTAGTAGCCACGTTGGCGCAGGCCGTGGACTGTTTCCCTCTCTGAGGGTTTTAACCACGTCAAAATACTGGTGTATTGATCTGTGATCTGTTTGTGAGCGGTGTCCTTCTGGTGTTCTGTCTGAGGAACTTACCCTGTGTATTCCTACATGGTATCAGAGCTATTTGAGGGCTGCGTCCGTTGGTGATCCAAATCTGAAACCGGTAGAACTGCATGCGGCTGTCGTTTCCTAGATCTACTGTTTCTGACTGCTTTCGGGCCGAGAGGACTGCTCTGTTGTGTTCGGAGCATCTGTTCCGGTGAGGAACCCCTTCGTTTCACGCGAAAAGGTTTCCGGTAGCCCTATCTGCGTCATTTTTAAGATCTGGAGGTATACAGTCTTTATTTGCAGTTTACTGTTATTTTCTCTCTGCTTATTTCGGTTTCGGTTTATTTAGTTTTTTTTTTAACCGGATCTATACATTTCATTTCTGCGTATGCTCTTTGCCCTGCGACTCTGTGCGATCTGGGCAAATCAGAAACAGAAAGGAAGGATTTTTTTCTCATGCGGATGCTCTTTTCCCTGCCTGCACCTTAGTGTGATCTCGGAAAATCAGAGACATTGAGGAAAATATTTAGTTTTCGGGAAAAGCTAACTTTAAGCCGTAAGGCTTGTTTTTTTTGTATGTTCATGTTGGATTTTGTGTTTTTTTTTGTAGGGAGAAAAAGAGCTTTCTCAAGCAAGCACGCAATCCAAAGCATCCGTGACCAAAAGAAAACAAAGGCCCCCCCCTCTCTCTCTCTCACTCTCTCTCTCTCAAACTTTTTGTATAGCTCACTTGGTTCAAAGCTAATTTATGAGAGTAGAGCTATTGGGTTCAAATCTCCTTTTTTGTTGAAAAGGGAGCGTTTTTTCTCATTTCCGCACATTCCAGCACTTCGTCGGCGCCTTCATCAATTTTTTTTAAAAAAGCCATAACTTCTTCATCCAGAAGCCGTTTTGAGAGCCGTTTTTTTTTAACCATCCTAATTTTTTGAGCTCTTTCCATTGGAACACTTAGTTTCAGAATATATAGCTTTAGGTTCTATTAAAATGGACAGTTCATGCCAGGTTATTCTTGACAGCACCAACTACTTCCAATGGTGGTCCTACATTGTGGATTTACTTAGAAGTAAAGGTCTTTACCGAATAGCCTCAGGCCAAGAAACCAAGCCGAAAGATGAAGATAAGGAAACTAAATGGGAAAATAGACAAGATCAAGCACGTGGGTTGATAGGGATGTCTATCTCTCCTGATCTTAGATTCCATATTGCAGAAATTGATACTCCCGATAAATCAATGGAGTAGCTTACTAAAGTTTTTGGAATAAAAAATGAACTTAGAGCCCATCAACTTGAAAATGAGTTGCTTACATTGGACCCCAATAATTTTTCTTGCATTGAAGATTTCTTGTCCAATTTCAAGACCATTAGACTTCTCTTGGAAGGTGTTAAGGTTAAGAAAGAAGATAGTGCACTTATCTATTGCATTCTTACTAAGTTTGACCAGCTTACTCTGGTTTATTTCCACCTCCATTCTACAAGGAGCCTTCATTTCTCAAGACATGACTACAACCCCCTCCTTTTTATGCTTTTTGTATTCTTAATAAGTAACAAGAAAAACTCTTTTACCTTGTCTTTCTTAATCTTGGAAACTCTTCTAAGAAAGCGTAACCGCCCACAGCAACCAAACTCAAAGAATCCTAAGAAGTCATATCCTAAAAAGAATGGTCCTAAACCAAACAAGGGTCCTAAGAAATTTCAACCTCAAAAGGAAAAATCCTTTCACCAGAATGATAAGGCAACTAAAAACAAAGGGAGGAAGACTGATAGACATCACAACTTTTGTAATCGAGATGGCCACTTAGAATCTAAATGCTTTAAGAAGATGGAAGCCTTGGAAGCAGCAATGAAGAAGCATAACATCCATTTGGATCATTCTTCAAATTCATCTTCAGGAATGGCACTTTCTGCATGTGGTTGTCAAGCATCTCGGTCTGGATGTGCACTAAATGTATCTTCTTCCTCTCATTCTCATGAGTGGCTCATTGATTCTGGAGCTTCTTATCACATGGCCAAAAATAAAGCCATGTTTTCTTCTTTAAATGATTTTAACACCAAAAATATATATGTTGGTGATGATATATCTCTTAGTGTTGTAGGGACTGGAACTGTTCATATAAACAATGGTCAATTTAATGATGTATTATGTGTTCCAACCTTATCCTGCAACCTTCTATCTGTATATCAGATAACTCATTCAGGTGAAGGTAAAATCGTTGATTTTTCACCTCACGATGTTGTAATTAAGGACCTAAGAGATCCTAGACAGATTTTAGCTACTGGCATTGCTGATGATTCTACAAGGTTGCATAAGTTTCAAAACTTTGGGTCATCAAATATTCCCATTCAGTATTTGTTGCTCATAATGATGAAGTGAGCAAACTTTGGCATGAGAGATTTGGTCACTTAAACTATCGCTCCCTTCAAAATCTATGTAAAGAAAATATGGTTACAGGTATTCCAATGGTATCTTGCAGAGATGGTGTTTGTTCCGGATGTGTACTTGGAAAACATCATCGGGACAATTTTGAAAAATGTGCCTCTTGGCATGCCTCGACCCCTCTACAGCTTCTGCATAGTGATTTATGTGGTCCACTTCCAGTTGTTTCCTTCTCTAGCTACAAGTATTTCTTAACTTTCATTGGTGATTTCTCCAGACGCACTTGGGTATACTTCTTAAAACTCAAGAGTGAAGTATTTAAAAAATTCTTGGCCTTTAAGGCCTTTGTTGAAAAACAATCTAGACATCAAATTCTTAAGCTAAGATCAGATAATGGCGGAGAATATGTTAAAAAATGACTTCATCAACTTTTTCACTGAGCATGGAATTCAAATGCAACATACTGTTCCATATACTCCACAACAAAATGGTGTAGCTGAAAGGAAGAATCGCACCTTAAAGGAAATGGCTAATTGTATGCTTCAATCTAAAGAACTTAGTCTTCATTATTAGGCAGAAGCAATTAACTGTGCAAATTACATAATAAATCGCAATCCTACTAAGGTTTTAAAGAATATCACTCCAGAAGAAGCATGGAGCTCAATTAAACCAGATGTGAGTCACTTTCATGTTTTTGGAAGTGAAGCATGGGCCCATATTCCAGATGAGAAACATAAAGCTTTAGAACCTAAGAGTGAAAAATGTATTTTTGTTGCATATTTTGAAGATGTCAAAGGATATAGACTTATTTCATTTAAGTCCAAAAATGTTATCATTAGAAGAGATGTAAAGTTTGATTAAAATATATCAGCCTACGAGCCTAGTTCGGCGAATGTGCCACCTCTCTCTATCTCTTCTACTTTTGAACATATTTCTTCTTCATATGATGAAAGCGAGGATGACAATCCTCCCCCACCTTCTCAGGATCCTCCTTCAGCTTCTCCACTTCCAAAATGGGTCCATGCTACTCGGGATGTAGCAGGTGATCTTGCTAGTGATCCTACAGATCAGCGTCATAGACGTTCTCAGTTCGAAAAGAGCCTCTTCTTTACTGCCTCAAGTCTCAGCGAATTATGATCCTGACACCTTTGCAGAAGCTTCAAGCCATCCAGATTAGGACGCAACTATGAATGAAGAATATCATTCATTATTGGCAAATGATACATGGGATCTAGTTCCTCTACCAAAGGGACGAAAACTTGTTAGATGCAAATGGGTTTACAGAACCAAGTATGGACCAGATGGGAAATTTGATAAACATAAAGCTCGTCATGTTGCTGAGGGTTTTTCACAAGTTGAAGGTATTGACTATACTGAAACCTTCTCCCCTGTTGCCAAAATGAACTCTGTCTGCCTTGTTCTTTCCCTTGCTGCCTCTTTCAAATGGGAAGTCCATCAGATGGATGTTAAATCTGCCTTCTTGCATGGGGACTTGCTTGAAGAAAATGGAACAACCTATTGGTTTTATACAAACAGACTCCAGTCTTGTATGTCAACTTAAGAAATACCTTTATGGGCTCAAGCAAGCTCCTCGGGCTTGGTATGCGAAAATGGATAGCTTTCTTTTAGAATTTGGCTTTTCTAGGTGTCATTCTGACAATATTGTCTACACCAAGAAAGTGGGCAAGTCTCCTATCATTCTTGTTCTTTATGTTGATGATCTTATCCTCACTAGTAGTGATCCCAACCTTATCAACCATGTGAAGTTCAGCCTTAAAAAGAAGTTTGAAATGACAGACTTAGGACACTTGCATTATTTTCTCGGTCTTCCAGTCTTGCAATCCCAGGAAGGTATTTCCCTTTCCCAATTCAAGTATGCCTGTGATCTTCTACGCCATTTTCACATGGAAGATTGTAAGCCATCTCCTTCTCCCTTTCAGTCTGGAGTCAAACTTTCAGTCACTTGTACTTCCCCTGAAGTTGATGCTACCTTATACCGTCAACTTGTAGGAAAAATTTTGTATCTAAACCATACTTGTCCTGACCTTTCCTTTGTTGTTGGTCTTATTGCTCGATTTATGAAAACCCCACGTGAAAGTCATTGGAAAGTAGCTAAAAGAATACTTCGTTATGTTCGAGGTATAGTTCAGTTTGGAATTCATTACAGTGCTGAAGCATCTCCTCTATTGGTTGGTTTCACTGATTCCGATTGGGATGGTGACCCTGATGATTGGAAGTCTACTGTCAGTTATGTGTTCACTCTTGGTTCAGGACCTATTACATGGGCTTGAAAGAAACAAGGTGCCATTTCTCTTTCTTCAGCAGAAGCAGAGTATCGTGGTGCCGTAGAAGCTAGTAAGGAAGCCTTGTGGCTTCGACAAATCCTATCAGAGTTTGGCTTTCAGCAGAAGCATCCGACTACACTTTGGTGTGATAATCAAAGTGCCATTCAACTATGCAAAGATCCAGTCCAGCATCAGCGTAGCAAACACATTGAACTACACATGCACTTCATCAGAAAGCTCATTCATGACCATGTTCTTGAAGTGCAATATTGTTCAACAGATGATCAAGTTGCAGACATCTTTACAAAGGCTCTCACAGAGGCGAAGTTTACTAAACTTGGATTTATGGTTGGAGTTCAGGAAGTTGTCACTAAGGGGGGATAGGCTCTAGTGCCTCCTTCCTTCTCCTATTGTGTCATATTTGTAAATCCTTCAATCCTATCCCAAGTTGTTCTTAAGGGGGGATGTTAGGATAGACACTTAGGAATAGTTAAGTATATCTTGGTCTAGTATAGAGTTAGGTAAAGTGTGTTTCTTTACTATGTACATTTGTAACTTACAATTCGACGGTCACGATATGTAGTGATCTGACGGTTCATTCTCTCCTCGGTATTACCGACACTTGATCCAAGGCTTAACACCCGATTGGTCCATGGTGTCTATTTAAAGAGCATGGAGGGTCATTTGTAGGTCAATTTTTCATGAGAGAAGCTTATGTAAATTTTCATTATTTTAGTAATAAATTTCTTAAAGTGGCCACGTTGGCACAGGTCGTGGACTGTTTCCCTCTTTGAGGGTTTTAACCACGTCAAAAATACTGGTGTATTGATCTGTGATCTGTTTGTGAGTGGTGTCCTTTAGTGTTCTGTCTGAGGAACTTACCCTGTAAATTCCTACAATTAAGAGCTTAACTTGCCTTGGTAAGTTGGGACCAAAAATTTTGGTGCCGTTGCTGGGGAGGTGCAACTAGAAAGAGTAAAAAATTAAAAAAAATGAATCAGTAAAACAACAAAAACATAGAATTCAATTTAAATTTCAGTCATGTTTATTTATGTTTAGGTTTAGGGGTGAAAAAGACAGATTTAAAATAAACCCCCCAACAACTAATCCACCATTAGGAGCAAAGTCATTATAAAGGACTGAATACACAACTCCAACAGGAAAGGTTACAACAGCACAACTTGAGGAAAAAGTGAAATCAGGTCAAAGACTCACCCTTACGGAAAGACAAATTCTAATACCCCATGAATCAAAGAGAAGAAATTTACTTGAAACTTCTACAGTAGTGAAATCTGAAGGGAGTATCACAAGAATCCAACAGCCTAGTCCTGAAGAAATTTTTCTTCAAGGGCTAAAACAAGAAGAAGAGGTAGAAACCTTAGATAAATCACAAATTATGATGGCTGAAGAGGGAGGAGGATCTAGAGGACCTACACCTGAACAACCGTCGGAATATGAGAGACAAATGGAAGAAAGGAGGAGAATAAGGGAAAATGAAGAAAAACAAAACAATGATACTCTATTTGGAGGAAATCAAAATCAGCCAGAAACAGAGGAATCCACATTTAAATTTCCAATTCAAGATAGAGGAGAGCAAATGGATGAGGAAATTAAAATGAAAAACATACCACCATCTGTTCTACCAAATTTTTATGGGATGGCATCTGAAGATCTAGACTCATTTTTATTCGAATTTGATATAGTATGTCGAACCTATGGACATACCGATGATGCTCATAGACTTCGCCTTTTTCCTGCTACCTTAAAAGCAGTGGCACTTAGGTGGTTTATGGGATTAGGTGAGCATTCAGTCACTAGTTGGGATGATATGAGAAAATTATTTCTGAAAAAAGTATCAACCTTATTGTCAACCAAAATATTCTAAAGATGATATCTTTGCAATGACTCAACAAGAAGACGAGACCTTAGAGGAGTACTTAGAAAGATTCTCATACAATCTATAAAAGTCAAAACATAGGACTATGTCAATTGAGCTTATTCGAACAATCTTTCTTAAAGGCATCCAGGATGAGTATTTAGATGATCTTAATCTCATGGGTAAAGGGGATGTTTCCAACTTACCTTTTGAGGAGATTGTCGAATTATGCCAAAAGTACTTTAGGAGTAGGACAAGAAGTAAAAGAGCCATGACATCAAAAATCACAAAATCTGCTACAGGAAACATAACTAGAGCTGAACTAGGCAAATTATTTGAGGACTTCAAAATAGACCTTATGAGTACTTTGGGAAATCAAATAGATACCTTCAAAAAAAAGAAAATACAAGATGAACAAGAACTAGAATTATCTATATACTGTCCCAAATGCAGGAAGAAACATGCTTTGAAAGAATGTCCCTTAGACAACGTGAAATTTTGTGGGTTTTGAAGAGACAGCCATGACACTAAAGACTGTACAAAAATGAAAATTTTGCAGAATTACAATTTGGAAGCTAGTGCAGAAATGGAAAACATGTATTTCATGGGAGCTAGAAGACCATGGCAACCAAGACCCCAGGTATGTATCAAAATCCAAATGCAGCAAATTATAACATGCCTATTCAAAACTCTTGGAATGTTCCTATGCCATGGAAAAACTGGCCTAACCAACAACAGCAAACATTCCCACAACAAGGATGGAGAGGATATTCTTTTCCTCAACAATTTGCTCAACAACAATCCCAGCCATATCAGCAAACATTTTCTCAACCATATTCCCAACATTATCAGTCACAATATTCTCAGCCATATCAACAACAATACCCTCCGCAACTAGTACCTTATCAACAAAAAAATACGCAACAAGCATTACCTACTCCCCCACAAATAACTTCACCTCAGCTACATCTACCATCCAACCAACCACCTTGTCCCACACAGTTACCATCTCAGCGCATAGCTAACCCAAACAACTGAATAGACAAACCAACTTACAGCGTAGATGAGGGACCTTCATACCCAACTCTAGCACTGCAAAACATCGAACTAAGGTCAGGTCAGACATTGCAAAAAGAACCTTCCCCTGCTAACATGCAGTTACAACAAGAAAAACAAAAAGAGGAAGAAGAAAATCAACAACGTAGAAAACAAAGTGAACCAACACAAGACAATTTGGAACAAAACCAACAAATCAAAACACTCCAACCACCTCCATTTCCAGAAATATTACTTCAACCAAGACCATCCACACCATTGCCACAATTTGATGTTCTTGATGAATTGAGGAATGTATATATCAAAATGCCATTTCCCCAGGCAATCAATGATATCCTGATTTATACCAAAGCAATAAAAGAATTGTGTCTCAAGAAACCTACAAAGAAAAGATTTGACCCAAAAACAATACATGTCATAGGTAGCTTAGCAGGCTTGATGTCAAATAATATTTCAAAGGAGAAATATGTCGATCCAGGCATACCAAGAGTCACGGCCATTATCAACAAAATTTCAATTCCAAACACTTTGATAGATTTAGGAGCTGCAATAAATGTTATGACATTAGACACAATGAAAACTTTGCAGCTAACAAAATTGCATACAACCCCAATTGTTTTGGAATTAGCTAATCATTCTAAAGTCATTCCTGAGGGAGTGCTAGAGGATATAATTGTCTCACTAGATTCTTGGGAGTATCCAATCGATTTCTTGGTACTCCAGCCCAAATCAAATTTAGGAGGACATCGAGTCATACTTGGCAGACTCTGGTTGGCAATTGTTGATGCATTTATTAGATGTACATCCGGTAATATGATCATTTCTAGAGGGACAGAACGAAAACAACTTACCTTGTACTCATCAGCACAAGCCCCAGCTGTAACACATAACTTATGTCTTGATGACAAGTACAATGATCATGAATAAATATACTCTATGCTAAGCATAAACCAAATGTATGATATTTAGGAAAACAACAATGTAAATTTAGTGGAAATGTTTATCTCCCAACCTGAGATTTCGGAAGAGTTGAGAAATGAACAATACATTACTGCAGATTATATGTTGGCACAAAGTTTTCAAGAAACATCTACGATGTACTCATTTAAAGAAATATTTGATGAAATTTTTCCAATCAATTCCATTACAAATACACAAAGAAGGACTATAAAAATTAGTCCCAGAAAAACATTGAAAATTGGGGCATTTCTAGAAACATCTCAAGAACAAAAACTAATTCATTTGTTGAACAAATACCAAAAAGCATTTGCTTGGGACTACACAGATATGAAAGGAATTCACCCAAAAACCTATACTCACCACATGTATACGGACACTAGCATTTAGCCACAAAGGAAAATGAACCCTATGCTTAAAGAAATTGTCAGAGATGAATTGCAAAAGTTGTTAAAAGTAAAATTTGTATATCCCATTTTTGATAGCCAATGGGCATCACCACTAGTAATATTACCCAAGAAAAACGGTAAATGGCGAGTTTGTGTTGACTACAAAGAGCTACGCAAAGCCACTCTCAAAGACTACTTCCCATTGCCATTTATTGACCAAGTATTGGATACCTTAGCTGGGAAAAAGTCATTTTCCTTTTTCAATGGTTTTAGCAGATACAACCAGATCAGCATAGCCTCAGGAGACCAAGATAAAATGACATTTCCCTGTCCTTGGGGAACATATGCTTACAATGTGTTACCATTTGGCCTGTGTAATGCTCCAGCAACATTTCAAAGAGCAGTATTAGCTATTTTTGCATATCTAGTCCATGAATATGTTGAGGTATATATGGACGATTTTTCAGTATATGGTGACTCATTTGACCACTCTTTGCAAAATCTTGAAAAAGTTTTACAATGATGTATAGAAACAAATTTGTCCTTAAGCAATGAAAATTTTTATATGATGGGGAATGAAGGAATAGTCTTAGGACATCATATCTCGTTCAAAGGAATTGAAGTAGACCAAACCAAAATACAAATCATTGTTGAATTGCCAATTCCAACAAATCAAAAAGATGTAAGAAGTTTTCTTGGTTATGCAAGCTATTATAGGCGATTTATTGCAAATTTTAGTAAGATAGCTTTGCCTTTATTTAAACTTCTTGCCAAGGATGTAACTTTTGATTGGAATGGTAATTGTCAAATTGCTTTTGATAAGCTCAAAGAAAAATTATCCATTACTCCAGTTTTGAGAGGACCTAATAGGACACTACCTTTTCATATCTCAACTGATGCATCTAACACTGAAGTGGGGGCTTCATTAGGCCAAAAAGAAGATGGTTCAACATATGCCATCTATTTTATTAGCAAGAATTTGACCCCTGCAGAATTTAATTACATAGTTACAGAAAAGGAAATGCTCGCAATAATACATGCAGTGAACAAATTTCACCACTACATAACTGGATATCAAGTCCTAGTTCACACTGATCACTCCACCTTTCGATATTTAATGAACAAACCTATTACTAATGGTAGGATCAGCAAGTGGTTACTCTTATTGCAGGAATTCAATATCACCATACTGGATAGACCCGGGAAATAAAATCAGGTAGCAGACTACTTTTCTAGACTTCAAAATCCAGGTGAAGCTGTCCAAGTTGAAGACTCATTTCCTGATGAACATTTGTTTTCAATTTCAGTTTCAACACCATGGTATGCTGATTTAGCTAACTACTTGTCCACAGGAAAAGTACCACCATCATTTAGCTCAAAGGAAAAGAAAAGGTTGATCAAACAAAGCGCAAGATACTCATGGATTAATGGCGACTTATTTTACACTGGTTATGACATGATTATTAGGAGATGCATTAGAGAGGATGAAATAATTGATGTACTAACCTCTTGCCATGATCAACCTTGTGGTGGCAATTTTGCAGCAAAGAGGACAACGCACAAAATTTTTAGCCTTGGCTATTATTGGCCATCAATTTTTAAATACACAAAGAAGTATGTAAGAAGTTGTGACAGCTGCTAGCGCATGGGATGAACAACTACCTCTGATGAAATTCCACTCCAGCCGCAAGTGCATCTAGACCCATTTGAAAAATGGGCTCTTGATTTTATTGGTCCCATAAATCCACCATCCAAAGGTAAGAAGTACATTCTTGTGTGTACCGACTATGTCACAAAATGGACTGAAGCAAAGGCACTTGTAAGGGCAACTGAACAAACAGTGGTCAATTTCCTATTTAAAGAAATTTTTGTTAGATATGGAGTGCCTAGAGAGATAGTCACAGACCAAGGAACTCAATTCACATCAAGACTGGTTCAGGAAATAACAAAGAAGTACCAAATCAAGCTTATAAAAATCATGCCCTATCATCCACAGGCCAACGGCCAAGTAGAGTCTACAAACAAAACATTAGAAGGCATCATGACAAAAACAGTGGCCACAAATAGGATAAATTAGGCAGACAAGATCAATGAAGCACTATGGGAATACAGGATTACTTGGAAAGATACTACAGGGTTCTCACCCTACCAGCTAGTCTATGGCAAAGAGGTCATGCTGCCAATAGAATTCCAAATACATACATATAAATTGGCACCAGACCTAGGGATGGACCTTTCAGAAGCTCAGCAAGAAAGGATCATGCAGTTAAACTAGCCTGATGAAATGAGACAAGAGGTTGTGCAAAGGAAAACAATGATTCAGCAGCAAAGAAGACAATGGCATGAAAAGATGATTAAGAAGAAGGAATTTCAAATTGGTGATTGGGCATTGCTCTTCAATTCCAAATTCAAGCACCACAAGGCTAAATGCACTACTCACTGAATGGGGCCTTATGAAATCCTTGAAATCTTCGAAAATGGATCAGTCAAAGTAACATCAATAGACCAAGAAGGACAAACATATCTTTTCAATGGACACAGGCTCCGAATCTACCATAAGCCTGTTGACAGAGAAGATTTTATGAGAATTGTTTCACAGGAAAAGGAGGTACAACTACTACAACAGTCAGCTGTAATATCCAAACCTTAATTTGTTTTTATTTCGGAATAAAAAAAATAAAAAATTAAAAATAAAAGAAAAATTAAATTTAAAATTTAAAATTTAAAAAAAGAACAACAACAAAAATAAAAATGTTTAGCTATGAAAACCAGATAAGGAATAGTCTAAACAAGAATTCCTGTGAAAAAACCAAGAAATTGGCTTGCAAGAATTCTTAGTTTTTTAAATTTTAGGTACAAGAATCAAAAAAGAAAAAAGACATTTTAAACCTTAAGCGCCAAGGACTGTGACTTAAGGACAAGTCAAACCATCTGTTGGGGAGAAGGAAGCATGAACTTGTTCATGCTTTCCTATTTCCTATCTTCAGCAGAAAAAGGTTTGTCTTCATTTTTAGCAAGATTATTAGAACATATCTCAGAAGGGACCTGTATCATTCATTCTTCCAAAGGGACCTGTATCATTCATTCTTCTAGAGGGACCTGTTATCATTCAAATCTCAGCAAGGGACCTGTTATCATTCAAATCTCAGCAAGGGACATGTTATCATTCAAATCTCAGTAAGGGACCTGTTATCATTCATTCTTCAGAAGGGACCTATTATCATTCATTCTTCAGAAGGGACCTATTGTCATTCAATTCTCAGCAAAGGACATGCATTCATAACTTCTCAAAAAAGACCTGTTCAGAAGAAAACTTGTCATCATTTTAAGGTAAAAGTTTTGTTTTGAGTACATTTTTCCAATAGGATCTGTTCAAAGGGAAATAACATCAGCAACAAGAAAAATTATATTCAAGATGAAGAAAATCACAAAGAAGAGGCCAGCAATAAGAAATTCAAGAGAAGATTGGAACTATAAGCAGACATTTTATGGACACCATTACATTTTGCCAAACAACAAGCTCCAACACAAAGAATTGTCATTTTAAGTATTTAATTTCTTTTATTAAATTCAAATTTTTGATGATGAAATATGATAATTATTGATTTTAGTTTCTAAATACCTAGCCTATCCTATATAATTCATTTTTTTATCCTAATTCCCACCTTTTAACCTACACCCTGTAACTATAACCATTACTCAAATCAGAATGGAGCAACAAATATCCCTATTTGTATATATCCCTATTTTCACCTTGTATATATATTCCTTAATCTAATCAACCCATAGTCATGAATACCAACAGCCTATCCAAACTAAGAACTGATTGCATACTCATCAAGAAGAGGATTTCCACAGCATAGGTTATGAAGGGTTTACGAATTTGTAACTCAAGAATTGAATTTTCACACAGCTCAAGTCATAAAACAGAGTATTTCCATAGCGCGGGTCATGAAATAAAATTTTGTTTAAAAAAAAAAGCACGAAAAACTAAGGGCAAGTGCTCAAAATATTTGCGGTCCAATCAATAAGTCATCATAATTTGAAGACCGTAAAATAGGACACCAAAGGTTATCATTTGAATATGATCCATTCTAGCCATTTACATTACTAGGACTCCATAAACATCATAGAAACTTACGCTGCCAGGACTTCATAGCTATTATAGTCGTTTATGTTGTTAGGACTCCATACCCATCATAGTAATTTACACTTTCGGGACTTTCAAAACATCATAAACACCTGCGTGCAAGTCATTTCACCGTTGCCAGGATTCCAGAGACATCATTAAAAACCCTTGAGACAGGCTGCATGGAGAAATTTGGGATTTAAGACATAAACAAGCCGTAGAAAACGTATTTCCTGAAGGATTAAATGCTGGAAGGAAGAAAAATGCATTTCCTAAATGCTGGAAGGAAGAAAAACGTATTTCCTGAAGGATTAAATGCTAGAAAACGCATTTCCTGTAGAAAATGCCTATCCTGAATGATTAAACATTGGTTTCATAAAGCAAACATACGCATAAGAAGGCATGGCATTTACCAGAATTAAATTGAGAGAGATTTTGACTATATTGGCAGCATCCTCCAGGAGTTACGCATACAAATCGGGCCCAGGTAGTTGATTTACCATTAACTCTGGTAAAAAAAAAAAAAAAAAATTATAACAAGAAGGATTACAGTCATTTTTTTTACAGTATGGTAGAACTTTTTTTACAAACTGTAAATTCCTTTCAAACACAGGATAGCAAGACATAGTTTTTCCTTTCCTCTTATGGCAAATCAGGTAGAACCATTGCAGTTTGACCCTTCCAGATATCATAAAGACTATGTAGAAATACTTAGGGCAAAATGTTGGCTGCCATTTTTAGAAAAACACAGTGGGCATAACAAGCAAACAACAAAATAATTTGCTTCTTCATTCAATAGGGAGAAGGCAATTGTAGGTAACCTCTCATTTAGGGTCTCGGAGGACACCATTGCTCAAGCAATTGGTATAAGCCTAGAAGGAGAAAAATACTTTAAAACTAAACAATTTAAGGAGAAAACAAGGGCATATTTTATATTTAGGTCAAGATTATCAGCAGTTGATTGGAAATCACGGATCCCTAGAAGCTGGTTAATCCATCCATGGGATGAGATGGTTTATATAATTCAAAAATTTATAGCTTGTGAAGGTAGATTTTGTGTTGTATTCCTCTATCATATTAGGTTGTTGATGCATCTGAGAGGAGATTCTAATATAAGTTTTCCCTATTTTCTTTTACAAATCTTGACAAAAATGTCTAAGACTATGCAGAAGCAAAATAAGAATAAGGATACAAGTTTACATCATTTTGGCTTGATAAAAATTATGATTGAAGCTGAATTACAAAAGATAGGTATAACATGGGAAAAATTCTTGATCATTAATGAATTTGTCACTGATGAGGAACAGAGAGAGTCATAAGAAGGACAACATAATTTACAAGAGCAGCAACATGTAGAACTAGTGATTGCTGTAGATGCCATAGAGGGGAATTTTTCAGAATTTAAACAAATCAATTCCATTCCATCCACTAGCAGTGTCAGAACAAGAAGGATGGTGAGAGAAGATGCTGAAAAAGCCAACCAAGACAAAATTTTTACTGCTTACACAAGAAAATCCAGGAAAAGAAAGTTTGGCCAGCAAAGGAAAGTTTTGGAGGAGGATGATGTCCTACAACAAGAACAATATGACTATGTACAGGGATTGGAAGAAAAAGACAAAGAAACAGAGCAACAGAAACAACAGGTTTCAGGTAAACAGAAGAGAAGATTGGAGAAAAAGGTTGAGAGGTTACAAAAAGAGATCAAGGAATCATAAATATTGGAAAGAGTAATAAAAGCAGAAAATGAGGCACTTAAAATACAAAGCAAAAAGCTCCAAGCAGAGAATGAAAAACTAAAGAAGAAAGTTAAGAAACTCTCAACCTATAAAATACAAATTTGTAGAAAGGCCTACAAACTTTACAAACAGAAGAAAGAAATTAAGATCAAGTATCAAATCCTGAAAAAAGAACATGAAGCACAAATGAAGATAAATGCTCTACTTGAAGCAGCAGGGGCAGAGGCAGCAGCAGAAGACAACACTTGATAGGTTAGGACTTAATTGCATGAGGACATGCAAATTCTTAGGTTTGGGAGGATGTTGGTATCTAAATTTGACTGTCCATTCCACTTCAAAATTCATCTTTTAACCATCATTCTTAGCCATTTAACCTTTATTATTCAACAATAATCCTTAGAAACTAAGTCATATGTTGTCATTTCATTATTTTAAGCTTGGGATTAATATTTGAAATTTTTATATTTAAATGGCATTTTTCAGAAAAATCACAGGAAGTTGTAACAACTTGTGATTGATTTATTGATTGACATGTTGCAGCACAGGTGGGAAAATATGAAGACTAGGGGCATAAAGTACAATGTACAAGGATGGTGAAACAACTATCCATTTTCATTTTTGGAGAAAAAAAGTGTCCAGTCAAAGCTCGTCAAACCCGGCCACTTCATCACTTTTTCCTGATCTTTGTGCACAAGATATTTTCCAATTTTAGAATTTTTGCATAAATGGAGGAACATACCTAAATTCGACCTCCTTGGGATGTAATTAATAGAGTATTGTTAGTATTATATGGAGAAACAATAGTTTCTTTTGTTAGAGGATTCACAATAAATAACCCATATGGGAAAACTATGTTTTAGAATGGTTTTTATGAACATATGAGAGGACAGCTTGTGTATCTTTGATTCTAGACTTAATACAAACTTCTTCAGCAATTTTATGTCTCAATATTTAGTAGCTACACTCTTCTAAATCATCTCCTAGTGTGCTTGTGGAATGCTGAAGGGCCCTCATCACTTTGCTAGTACACTTTATCTTTACTATGTTTTTATTACTAGCTGCAAATTCAAATTTAGCAGATAATCATTTTATGTTCAGAGTTAAAGTTATGTTAGCAGAATTATCAGTTAAAAAGAACTTGAATTTGTTGTGAAGAGATAGCCTTGTAAGAGGATTCAACTAATCTTGATCTTGGAATTGATATTTAAATACTGCTGATATTCAACTTCCAGATTTGTTTGTTAGCTTTAATTGTGAAGAATAGTTCTAGTTTTATTTCTGAAGTGATTTAAGAATGGAGTTTTAAAATTCAATTTTCAATTTGGTAAATGATTCTTGTAAGAGATCTAACTGATATTGGTTTATAACGCTGCTTATCTTATTCACTGTGTGATTTAAATTGAAATTAATTTGGACTGTTGTGGTTGTACAAATTCTTTGAAGCAATATTCTTGTAAGAGAATATAGGATTACAGTCAATCATCAACACTCTGCTTTTGTTAATTTGCAATTAGAATTCCATAGAATTTGTTTCTCTTAGATTGATGTTTAAATGATTTAAAAAAGGATAGTAAAGGATCTTTTGTAGAAAACACTGTTAATTTAGTCCATTAGGTAGCCATTAGAATATTAGAGCCTTCTAGATCTATATATTTTAGGTAAGCACCTCTAAGTGTACTTTCATGGGTTGATAAAAGAATTAAGAGCTTAAATTGCCTTGCTAAGTTGGGACCCAAAACCCATCTAGGAAAGAGAAAAACTTTTTCCCTGCCAGACCATATAACACTTGATCTATGAAAGGTAAAGGAAAATGGTCCTTTTTAGTGGCTTTGTTCAATTCCCGATAGTCGACACAGATTCTCCACTTACCATTTTCCTTTGGGACTAGCACCAAAGGAGAGACCCATTCACTGTCAGAGATGGGATATATGAACCTTGCATGAAGAAATTTCTGCAGTTCTTCCTTAACAATATCTTTAAGTGTTGGGTTTGTCCTCCTTTGAGGCTTCTTGACTAGCTTGCAACCTTCCTTAATGTATATATGATGAGTACAAACAGAAGGGTGCACTCCCGTCATCTCCTTATAACTCTAGGCGAAGGCATCTAAGTGCTTTCTCAACAAGCTACACATTTCCTTCTCCTGGGAAGTGGATAGGGATGGATTGATTTTCAAGGTTCTTTCTAGAACGAACTCTATATTCTTAACATGGAGAGAATTGGATTCAGCCACACAGGGATCAATTGAGGGGTTTTTTTGGGTTTCTCTTACTATTTCCTCTAAAGATGATACACTGGGAGGTGGATTTTGAATCAAATTTTCAATCATATCAACTTCATCCTGTTGTTTTCCTCCCATGGCGATTTATAATGTACAAATCAATGCAAAATAAACTTCATCCTCATCTTCCTCCTCCAACCAGAGAAGCATGGCATTTTGGGAAGACCCTGGTTGGCTACCGATGATGCCTACATCAGCTGTCCAGCTGGGAACATGGCCATAAAGAACAGGCATATGTCCAAGTAGTTAATCCTATATCCTCCTGCCCAACCTTAGAACATGGCAGCAAATAGGTGGCAATGGAGGGCGGTTTTGGGACTTGAGAGGATGTAGGATGGTGTGGATGAGTCCTAAAAGGTCTCAGGTGGCCTTTTGGAGGCTTTTCCCAAACTCGACCTCAAAAGAAAGCCTACAGGAAAATCTACAGGAGGGCAGAGGAAATCTATAAGAGGAAAAACAACGTTCTACAGGAGGCCTACAGGAGGAGGCCAAGAATAGTTTTCACTATTTTGAAGGTGTGAGAGTGGGTGGAGAAGGTAGATGAAGGTTGGAATGAAGTGTTAGGGCACCTAGGGTCTACCAAGAATCATTAGCAGAGATAAATATGATTTGATTTGCTCAAGGAGAGATAGGAAAGTCTATGGAAAATGTAGGAAACTTAGGCAGAACTGAGGGGAGACTTGGGCAGCCTGTAGGGCATGGATTAGATGAAGCATGGAGTAGTGGATAGGCTGGCCTTCTTCTAGAAGATATCTAATGTATAAAAAACTAACAGTCAACCAATGAGGCCAAGCAAGCAATGAAATAAGTGCATCTAAAAACAGAGTTTTTGCATCAAAGTAAATTATGATCTATGGAAGAAAATGTTGATAAACATTGCATGAAAGAAAAGCATGAAAGAAGAATGTTGTAAATAAGTAAATGAGCATGATGAATAATTTCTAAAGTGAATCAAACTAAACTATGAACCAATTAGAAAGCTGTAAACATTAGAAGTCCTATGAAGGAGGAAAACTTGTGTTTTTGGGGCAGCAAGAGGGTCTTTGCCTCATATCATTGTCCCAAAGGGAGGAAGAGAGGCCAAGGCACTATTGCTATACTTTTGGATCTTTTCTTTATCACTGCTTAAACTGCTATTGAAAACAAAAATGGAAGCAAACTACTGAATCATCAAAAACAACATATTCTTAACCATAAAAGAAATACATCTAACAACAACCTAATCTACAAACTGAAATGAAACATACAAATATAAGAAAATAGGAGCTTGGATACTTGGATTGGGCCCTAACCCAAGAGCTTCAGCCCTTTGAGGTAACTCAGTGCTAACTCAAAATGGATTCTATCTTTATTCTCAAAAAAATAACAAGATTACATGAACTATCAAGATAATAAGCTCGAAGTTGAGTAGAGTTACATAAGCAATACTGCAGAAAGAATTCAACAAAAACTTGACCCTAGTGAGGCCCTAGGCCTCTCTACTTATACAAATGAAGCTCCCAATAGCTTCCTCAAAATCAGGGAGGCTTGGATCCCAAAACTCAAGATAAACATCAGTTATCCTCCACTTGCTCGATTGCCTACTAATGCATGACTTGGCTACCTGTACTCCAAGCTGAATCAAGGGGAATTCGAAGTGGGAAGTAATAAATGAGGGGGATTCCCTCCTATAAGTCCTCTCCTTTGTCCACTTCGAGTTATTGCTGCCATTTGTCCACTATATCCTTGACTTTGACCACAAAAATCATCAATAATTTGCATTAAACACATATTAGACCTCATGGCATCATAACTAACTCAACTCACTCTATAAGCATAAATATCATCAGAAAAACATGTAATAAGCTAAGATAATGGTTGATTTGACTAGGTTAGGAGGTAAAATGAGCCCATGTAATTACCCATTTATGAGGCTCATTAGGTTGCACGCTGCTCCTTCACTTTTGGCGAAGTTGAAGGTTGGGCCTTCAACTGTAACTCTATGATCTATAGGTTCAACTATAACTGAACTTTCGCCTTTTCTGTAAGAGCATCGCGCACCCCTGTAGCCAGTTTGTGGATGTGCACCTCGACTGGTTCTTCCTCAAGAATGGCCAACTCGTGCACCATTTGGCATGCCTCCTCGATAACTTGAATTATATGCTTGTTTTGGTTGGTTGCCTTGGTCATAGTGTCGATGGCAGAGAATCGTTGTAGTGCCATCTGCTCATTGTTAATATGCGGCTCACTAATCACCTGTAGTGCGCGGTGCTCATAGGCCCTCAACTTCGTAATCACTCCATTCTAAAATAGGTGGAGAACCTCACCAGGGAGCGCTGCCAGATTCAACCCTACCCCCTTGATGGCACTAACAGTGGACCTATCAACTTCATTCTCCATGGTCGATACTCCATCAAGTAGCACTATCGTGTTGGAGGCCTTCGTGCACAACATCTCGATAGCTTCTGAAGTGCCGATAGCAAGGTTGGTGGACATTGTGCTAACTTATGATGCATGGGTCTATAGCTCCTATAGAGCTATCTGGATAACCCTCAATATTATTTGTTGTTGCTGCTCAAACTGTTGTAGGGTCTTTGCGGTGACATCCCGCACCGTGTCAATGATGTCATGCAAATCACCCTCTATGAGGGTGATTGGGTCCAACGATGTCTTAGTGGCATTGGATTTATTCCTAGACCCTTCTTTCTCCTGCTCCCTTGGATGCTTGATGCGGGCGGATGTTGCCTCTGGGTCCGTGTTGTGCTGCTTGGTCTATCTGTTCGTCTCTTCTTCTGTCTTGGGTGAAGGTGACCTTGCACCTTTGTTAGAGCCCCACTTTGTTCCACCTGTTTGCTTCTCCGTCTACTGAACAGCATCTCACTTCGCCTAGGCCTTTTCAGTAGCCTCCTTCTTTCTCTTTTCGGCCAGCTGCATCATCTTGAGCTTGGCCTCCTCCTCTTTCTCTGTGCAACAAACTTGCTCCCTCCCACTGCCAAATCTGTTGTACTGCACCATTCGAGTGGCCAACAATCAAGTATTGCATCAATGGCATCATCCGTTGCGAGGTAAGCCAAGTCATACCATGTATGCACAGGTTCCTTCCGTGCCCTGATGGACACATGGTGAAAATATTCCTTAAATTCTATGTAGCCCTACAGGTTGGTGAACACCATAGGCGACAACCACGGTTTGTGATTGATGGTCCATCAAGATCCAGAAGATATAATTGTCCTTGATGCACTGTGCGTCCTTGGTTGCTCACAGCGAAGCATACTTTGCTGCTTCTGGTAGGTCTGGCACGACTGAAGGGAATTGACTGTCCTTTGGCAGCTCCCATGCTACCAACACAATAGACAGCAAGAGCCCGCATAGTGGAACGTCTTGCTAAGCTCTTGTGCCTTGCGGCTTTTCACTAGGAACATTCCATGACGATAGTCCGACCAATTGAACTGGACTCCTTCGGCGCACTGGGATGCTAGTACGACGACAAGCACCGACACCTCATCAGCATGACACTTCCTCATCACCTTCCTTGTGAAAATTTGCATAGCCACCTTTATAGAAAGGTCACTGATGCTTGATATGGCATATCCGCGTGACTCTTTCACCAACTTAAACTTCTCCTTCATGGCCTCCGCAAGGGCCTGCTCACCACCTTTTCCACCAAATATCATGGCCAGATTTTCCCCTGTGTAGGGCAACCGCATGATCCTATGTATCAATCTGTCAGTGATCAGTATTGGCTCCTCTAGCCAGAGACCCATCATGCACCAAGCATAGCAGCTGCTTGATGACCAAGATTGTAATTGAGGTGAGATTGTAGTGCGACACCCATAGCATGTTGAGCAGACCTGCCTTGTCTACTCCTTTGAGCCACCTTCGTGGCTCTAATGTGGTCATCCCAGTGGTTATGTCAATAATGTGGCGCATCAGTTGCTTAGTCACAAAGTGTGGGAACTTCTCATGGTCAACCAAGTCCCAGTCTTCGAGTTTTAACAAAGGAACCCGTGCCAAGTGCAGTCCTTCAAAAAGAATATCATTCAGCAGCACATGGGTTCGCAAGGAGACCTTTCTCTCATCGATATCTTTCGATACCTTGGTCTTTCTCACCTGCAGAGGGATGTACTCAAGCAACCAAGTGATAGGGTCAGCACCCTGGGCTTCAACTCTCTCCACGTCTATTCCCACATCCTCATCATTCATCGGGATGTCTTCGATTTCTTCCTCCTCTAGCTCCAGATTGATGGCTTTGCCCTTTTCCTGTGTAGTGGTCTTGTCCTTCGGTGGGTTTCTTCTTGGCGATGCACGCACCGGTATTGCAAGTTGCTTTCCCTTCTTATCCTTCGCTCTCTCCTGGTTGGGGTCAGCTTTGGTCTCAAATTCCTTGGTGATTTGGGAATTTTGATAATATTTTGGCAACCTCTAGAGTAGCTACTTCTGCCTCGCTAAACACTTTCGACATATCCTCCTCGGTCGTCACTACTTTAGTGTCTATAATTGTGGCAGGTGTCGACATAACGCTAATCAACAATGCTTGGGACATCTCTGGTAAGTTCTCAAACACTTGAATTGCTATCAGAGCCTCGATGAATTCTCGATTCATGTGTGCCTCAGAGCTCAACAACTCAATTCTCAAAATGCCAAGTGTTTTTCACTGGGTAACCACTTGTAGTTTATAGGGAATTTTGAATTCAAATCCAACCATTCCCCCCAAATTTGGTTCATTAATGCTAGATTGGCGGCATATTTCAAGGATCTTACCCATAAATTTCATCTTAAATTCTGGTCGCCCACTCCATTTGACCACATTTCTACCATCAAATCACGAATAGTGACTTTAACAGTCACTTTCTGTTCGACCTGCGTGATTTCTCCCTAGGTAGCACAACTCCCTTCGCACTGCTACATACCCTATGACACTTCCTTGTTCCACACAATCCTCCAATCGTGCAGCTCCCCAACCCGAGCAGTGTATTTTATAGTCTCACGCCTCCTTTTAGCTGCCTGGGGCGCTATGACTGTGCTACCTTCATATAGTCACATGGCCAGACCACCAGTGTATGGCTTCAATCAGCTACCATTCATCTTTCCTAGGAAGGGATATCCATTCAATTTGACCAACTTAGCTGCTTCCCCATCTGTAATCTCCTTATTGACATAGGACCCTAACCAGTGCATTTTGATTTTCCCTAGAAATTTATCAAACTTCTTATCATATAACAAAACCAGGTCATTTAGATTAAAGGTGCATAACTTAATGTGCCGATGATGCCATGCTTTTTCACGCTGCTTTTGGACCTGTTGGTGAAACCCGGCTAGAAATCTTTCTTCCTCAAGCTCAGCCAGCTATGCAAGCCTCTCTTCCAGGGCTCTGTGATCCGTCACACCCGTGAGTGCTGCTATGCGTAGACTAGTCACAATGTATTCCATGGGCATCACCGCTTCAAAACCATATACAAGCCTAAAGGGTGTTTGTCTAGTCAACTTCTTGCATGTCGTCCGATAGGCCCATAGTACTATCGGTATGCATAGGTCCCAATCATTTCATTGAGCATTTCAAACCTTGGTCAATGCATTCTCCAGTACTTTATTGAATTCTTCCACTATCCCGTTAGCCTGCGGGTGATAAGGCATGCTCTTCTGGTGATATACCTAAAATTCCTCCATCAACGCGTTGATCATTTCATTCAGAAAGTGTGTACCGTGATCACACATCAAGATATTTGGACACCCAAATCATGTCAATACATACTCAAAGAGGAACTTTGCAGCAGTTGCGCCTATACAATCCTTCATAGGCCGTGCCTCCGCCCATCAAGTCAAATACTCTATCGCGGTGATAATGTACCTTGCTCCCATCTTCTTTCCTTGGGGTTGAATGGGTCCCACAAAATATATCACCCATTTCTCAAAGGGTTGTACGTCATCTGTGGATTCAAAGGCAGCTCATCCCTTGGCGATGGCCTGCCAGTTTTTTGACACACATCACACACTTTGTAGTAAGCTTTTGAATCCTGATGGAGGGTTGGCCACCACAACCCTGCACATAAAATCTTCTACGCGGTCACTCTCCCTACATAATGTCCTCCCACGGTGCCCCCATGAGCATCTTTGAGGATACTGCTCCTTTCAAACTCTAGTACATATCATCACAATATCTCATTGGACCACATTTTATAAAAATGCCCGACAATGACAGAAAAGTCTGCCATGCACACCACTAACTCCTTCTTCTGTTGGATGGTGTAACATTCCAAGCCATTTCACATCTTTAGAAAGTGTATGATATCTTCAAAATGACCATTCGTGACACACACTACAAAAAGTTGTGTGTCAGGCAATCCCTCCAAATTAGTGGGCTCCTCCACTATTTTGATGCGCCACAGATGGTCTAGTCCTGCATTCAGTTGTCCAGGCTTCAAAATAACTTCAAAATCATAATCCTTGAACAATAACAACCACCTACAGATTCTCCCCCCCAACGCAGGCCTATTGACCAAGTATTTCAAAGTAGAATGATCTGTATACATCTTAAAATGGCCACCCAGAAAATAGTGTCTAAACTTTTGGAGTGCATATACCATGGCTAACCCTTCGTGCTTGGTGGTGGAATAGTTCTTCTCCACCTTAGATAACCTTCTACTTGCGAACACTATAGGATGGTCCAAATCTCCTCCGCCAGCCTTTTCCTTCAATACATCCAAGATTTTCTTACAACCCTCATTCTAGAAGAATGTGACATCCTTTTTCAACAACTTCTCCATAGGCGCGGTCATCTAGGCATAGCCTTTGATAAACTTTCTGTAATATCTGGTATGTCCTAGGGTAGCACCCAACTATTTCACACACCTTGGCACTTCTAAGTTAAGTATCACCACGATCTTCACGGGATCTACCATCAGTCCCTATCTACAAACCACATGACCCAGTAGGGTCCCAAAAGGAACACAAAACAAATGCTTCTTCAAATTAAGCGCGATCTAGTATCTCCAATAAGTATCGAGCATCAGGCGCAAGCTTGCCACATGGCACTTCACCAACCCAAACACAGTCCAGTCATCAAAGTATACTTCCAGGAACGTATGAATAAATTCCTTGAACGCATCAATGACTACGCGTGAGAAAATTGCAGACACATTCTTCAATCTCAAAGGCATTACAGTGTACTAAAATCACCCCCACTCAGTCACAAAGGTTGTCTTACTCCTATCCTCCAGTGCAATTTTGATCTGATGGTACCCAGAGAACCCATCAGTGAAGGAATATGCTTCTTGGCCACCTACATTGTCCAACACTTCATCAGTGAACAAAGTTTGGAAAGGATCATGTACACAAGCATCATTCAACATCCTAAGATCTACGCATATCCTTATTTCATCCTTCAGCTTCTTTTCCTATACCACCATTGGGCTTACCTAATCAGATTCTTTTACGGGCTCAATGATGCCTGCCGCAAGCATCTTGTCTAGCTCTAAGTGGACCTTCTCCTTATACTTCGGATTGAGATGGTAAGGTCTTTGTTTAACCGGTTTCACATCGGGCTTCAACATGATCTTCATAACACCCAGGTCTCCTATTATCCCTTTTAGATCCGTAAACTTGGTAGGGAACAAATCCTGGTATTCACGGAGCAATTTAGCAACCTTATCTACCATCGCATCATCCCAGTAATTTCCAATCTTCCCGAATTTTCGTTTTTCCTCCATACCAATATTTACCTATTTCGTTTTTGGCGGCGCGGTTATATCAGGATTCTTAATCCACAGTCCTTCAACTTTGTTGTGACCTTCTACTTCAGGGTTAATCCTTCACGCATCCTCATCTTCTTCTTTAGTGGTCACGTTATAGCATTCCAGTGCGTGACTTAGTTGAGAAGTCCAATCGGGTTGAACCAAGTCCAAAGGATCCTGCAATATCCTAAAGATTGTTGCTTTCACTTCTTGTAGTGCTTTGTCAATACACTCAAACTCATCTTCAAAGCTGAATTTCTTTATGAATCCTTCGTGCAGAATATCCCATTCACCTGTACCATGGCAGAGCTCTGTTTCCAAGTACCATTTCATCAGGATGACATCCAAGGTGTGAAAAAGCAAGTGCACCCATTCAGGTTGGGGCTTTGCTCCATAAGCCTCGACCCATTTGGCTAAGTGTGCGTGCGGATTGTCCTTCTTGTCATACTTGTCTATCATTCATACCTTCAGCTTCCCAAAGTTTGTTCTCATAATCCTCCTACACTCACGCAAATCATCAAAGCTACCCTTTTGCGTACCCCACCATGTTGTGGGCATAACGCATAGTGCCTAGTCCAAAGCCTGGAAGCGCTGCTTTTCTGGTACCTCCCTCTCAAATGCATCCAAAAAAAACATCTACATCATTTAGGCCATCATAAGTGGGTAGATTTCTTACCTCTAATGACACACAGCACAACGACCGGGTCATCATGTTACAACTCAGTGTGGTTACTTCATGTAAGCAATTCTGCTAGCGCTCTAATTCTTGATCAGAATCTGAGGTGCAGGAGCTCTCGCAACCCCATTTAATTCATCTATCCACTGTTGGATTCACCCAATATTGGTCTCACGTTGTTATCTTATATATACAATCCAAGGCGTCATCACACACATAATCGCGAACTGGTTCAATATAGCGCGATCCTTTAGCAGGATCTAGTGGTACTATTACGCGGAGCAATTTCTTCTCAAATATCATCTTCCACTTCTTTAGGTTGATTACCCCATTCATGTTAGTAGCCCAATCAATGACAAGGAGCGCAAGGTAGGGGTTGCTATCATCCACAATTTCTATTACTTCAAAGTTACCTAGCACGCTCACACCTTCAATATCTACAGTTACCCCTTGCATCTGCCCCATGGGGATGATCTTCTACTGATTTTCCATCCTTAACTAAATTGGAGAGCACTGTAGCACGGGTCTTCCCATCCGTTCCCAAGTCTACTTCGGTAGGACATTCTCGTCTGACCCTAGATCCAAAATAACCTAACCCATCTCATATTCTCCTATCTACGAGGTTAGCCTCATCTCTCGTCTTGTCCTTGTTTTATGCTTACCAATCTTTCGTACCATGCGTGGTTCACCCAGAGTGTTTCCGACACATCTATTCATAAGCTCTTGTAATCCCTTCACAGCCTTGCTATCATGTGCCAACTTCATGCAGGTCTCTAGGAAGGTCATAAGCATAGAAGGGTCCACCTCCTTATCCAAATTATCCTTGCTCCCTGAGGTGGAGG
The DNA here is from genome assembly GCA_000404065.3 of Pinus taeda. Lineage (NCBI taxonomy): Eukaryota > Viridiplantae > Streptophyta > Pinopsida > Pinales > Pinaceae > Pinus > Pinus taeda. The sequence continues at coordinate 42,953 of APFE030562925.1, forward strand.
CCTCAGCGAAGCTCTTCTTTTCTTCCATGAACGTTTTGCGTGTGTGCTCCAAATCAAATTCAGCCTCCTTCGTCAAAGCTTTGCGAACCCATGCACTGTCTTTGAACTATTTCCCCTTATCATCCCCTGTTACACTCCCACTTTGGAGCACTATATTCACATTCAGATCCTCTTCGCAAGACATAGACCTCATCATCCGTAGGTTCTAAGTCGGCTGAGGAGGAAGTGCCCCTTTGTCACGTATGCTCGCTCTCAATGTAGGACAATCCTCTGTTTCATGATCAAACAAAGTGAAATATTTGCACGACGAATGCATTGGGTTAGTTAAATCATGGGCATAGTGTCCTGGTCCTCCAAAATTGTAGTAGATTAGTTGTCCCTAACCTCTGCCAAGTCCTCCTCGGCCTCGACCTTGTCCATGCTCCAAAAATCCTATTCGTGTCATCCCCGCATTTTGGTCAAGGGGCGCGTTTTTGCCTGAACCCTAGAGGTGGGTGTTTTATCCATCATCAATTCATAACTTCTGTAGTTTCACTCATCATGCCCTACCGACCTACAGAAGTTACAGAATAGTTGTTTTGGTGTTTGTATAAACTTTTGTAGCAAATGACAGTTATATATCATATGTTTTCATGCTACCTGACATATAGCACACCACAACACAGGCCCCGTGTTTGGTCCTGCTTGAGCTTCCGGCCTCAAAGGAATTGGTCCCCCTATTGCAATGTAGTTCACAAAGATCGAGAAATGGTATTTTTCATGCCCCTGACCCTTGCATTTCAGGCACCATACCTCTTCGCGCACCTCCAGTCGAACCGTTATGTCTTGCTTCAAACTTTGCATTTCAAGGCAAATATTTTGCAACTGCGAATGGATCTGTTGAACCCCCTGATTCAAATCTTGCATCAATGTTTCATGCAGTCTCATTTCAATCTCCAAGGCCTCTACCTGAGTTGTTATCTTCTGTTGTGACCACGCAACCCTTAGGTGTGGCAAGAGCAAAGCCACTAACCATTTGCGGTGTTGACCATCCGTTAAGTTCATATTAGCTTCATGGATTTTACACTTCAACCTCTGATCTAATTCCCAAGGTGTCTCACCAGGTTTCATCATAATTTCCTTGAACCCTACAATCAACTACGCCTCAGATTTAGGCCTACTGAATTCTTTATTCAGCGCGGTCTGGATGTCCGCCACCCGAGCGTTTGGGTTATCATTAAAGTAGATGTACTAGGTTAGCGCACAATCTTGAAAGGCACTAACCAATGTTTCCTTTTTTCATGTGATCATTCATAACACCCTAAGTTTCCCATGCAAATTTCACGAAGAACCAGAACTCATCTAGGTCCTCATTTCCTGGGCCTTTAAACAAAGGCAGCTTCATTGAATTTTCCATGTTGAACTATGGTGGAGGTGGAAGTGGTATGGGCAAAGTCACAGGTGATGGTGATGAAGTCGGAGACAGTGTGGGTGGAGGTGGTAGTCATGGGAATCCTTGTCTTATTAACAGAATAGCACTTCGCGGAGAAGCTTATGCTACTCCCTCATCATCACCCAATGGAGGTGAAATCAATGGACTACATTCAGGACCCTTTCTTCCTTCATTCCTGTAAGTCTTTCCACTTTGCGTAGCTACGAACATCACGGTAGCTACATAACTCTTTTTTAGCATAATAACATCTTAATCCTGGTATTCAATGACTTTAAATACTTACCTCACGGACCTTTGAAAAATCATCACTCCACCTCGATGTAGTTGACTGAGGTATCGACCGCGAATTCAGTCACAAATCCTCCTATGATGCGATCGAGCCAATTATCAATAGTGTAAGAAATATTATCCTTAGAGGCTTCCAGTCTTTATACTAGCTCTGAGGTCCAAACAATAGGACCGTCAAGTCTCCACCTTCCTTGGCTATCTGCTAGCTTTGTGATTCACTCGTATAGCTCAACCGGAAAGGAACAGAAAAGGATCTTGTGGATCTCTATATAAAAGTACCTGTCTAGCCATTGTTCCTTTGTCATTTGCGGGTTTCTGTTCCCCTGCACCATGAATTCATGGATCTTCCTATCCAACCAGTCTCTTATCTATTTCTTAGTTGGATTCTAGTGATACGACATCGCACATCTCTTATGCAGATCCCGATCTCGGCAACGGAACCATTTGTTGGCTGTATGGGGCCTGACCAGGTTCAACATTAGTTAGCCAAACAAATCCCTACACTACTGACCCTTTCGGCATCAGCCCGCGGAGCGCGGACCGAAGTCTCACACAAAGTAGTATGGGGGGATGCTGGAACCAAGTTTCTGCACCCTGAGATGGTCGTGACATTGGTTTATTCCTTTTGTTCCTACTTTCACGCATATTGTTAAGTTATAGGGATCTGTCTATCTAGCCCCTATTCCACCCTTCGATACCTCCACGAAAGGGTACGATTGATTTCACACAGCTCTAACCTTCAGTTCAGGTACTTTCACGCTACTAAAGCAGCATATAGAACAGGTTTCCAAATTATACTTAATTGTTTAATTATCTTACTAAACAATCACAGTTAGCACCATGTAAACAAATATTCTTACTTGCATTCAATTAACCAACGTAATTACATACATTCGTGCATCACATAAGCATTGTAAATGAAATCCATACACAATATGACAAGATGCATTAGCAGGAACAAAGACACAAAATGTGTAGAATGCTTCTCTTTATTGATATCTTCAGATGATTATAGACTATATTTGCCCTGCGCACACAGCTACAGACTTCTACCTGTTGGGTTGTGTTATATTCTTTCCACGACTAACCTACGTAGTGAACCGGGGGGTTAGAGGGGGGGAGGAGCCCCCCCTTTGTTGGGCGAACCTACCTATGGTTTTTCGGTCCATGGTTTTGGACGCGATGGTTTTTCGGTCCATGGTATTGGATGCTTCGGCATGTATAAATATGTATTGTAACATTGAAAGGAATATATGAAAAATCAAGCTGGTAGTCTCGGTTTTGAGATCCAGTGGGAAATCTCTGTGTATATGTGTTTTATGTGTTATGCTCTCGCATTTTAATTTTTCCTGTGATTTAGAATTCGTATGCAGGTAATTTCTGTACGGGGTTAAAACCTACATTTGGTATCAGAGCTGTTTTGGCTTCAAGGGACGCCTTTGTTGCTGAGGGGTTTCGCTCGGGCCTGTGGTAGACCCTGTTCAGTGGGAGATCTGCGAGATCGATTCTGGTGGTGAAAGAAGATGCCGAGCAGCGGAAAGATAGAGATTGAGAAGTTCAATGGTCAGAGTTTTGAGTTGTGGAAACTCAAGATGGAGGATCTGTTGGTGGATAAAGATCAGTGGATCGCGGTAGATCCGGGTACTAAACCAACGGGAGTGACTGATGAAGAATGGAAGAAGTTGGATCGGAAGGCAAAGAGCACAATACGATTGTGTGTCTCAGATTCAGTATTGTTGAATGTATTAGGGGAAGCTACGGCGAAGCTTTGTGGGACAAGTTAGGGACTTTGTACCAATCTAAGTCTCTGGTGAATAAACTGTTCTTGTGGAAAAAACTGTATAACCTGAGGATGAAAGATGGAGACTCGTGACAGAGCATCTGAATGCGTTTAATACTGTGGTAAGTCAGTTATCATCTGTTGATATTAAAATTTCAGATGAAGATAAGTGCATCAATTTGTTGTGTTCTCTACCAGATTCGTGGGATAGTCTGGTTATTGCAATAGGTAGCAATGCAACTACTTTGCAGTTTGATGAACTAGTCTCAGCCTTGCTGATGGAGGAGATGAGACGGAAAAATATGGACAACTAGAATGGTGATGCCTTGTATGTACGAGGACGGTCCTAGAACAGAAACAAAAATAAGTCATCGAGTGGGAGATCTAAATCTAGAGGGAGATCTAAATCTCCAGGAAAACCTACAAAGGTGGTGTGCTGGAAATGCGGAGAGGAAGGGCACTTCAGAAGGGAGTGTAAATCTAAAGCTCCTGATAAAGGAAAGGGATCTGATGATGCTCCTTCTGCAGAGGCGAAAACCACCTCAGATGAAGTGGGGATGTGTACTTGGCTTCTTCAAGTACACATGTAGATCATGAAGCATGGTTGATTGACTCAGGTGCATCCTTTACTTCACTCCCCATAGAGAGTGGTTCTGCAAGTATGAGAAATACGATGGTGTGATGTCTTCTTAGGAGATGATAGGAAGGCTAGAATCATTGGTCGCGGAAAAGTAAAGTTGAAGTTGCAAGGTGGAAGGGTTAGAACCCTTCCGGGTGTTCTGCATATTCCTGCGTTGGCCAGAAATCTGATTTCTGTAAGCAAGTTGGATGATGCAGGTGTAAAGACAGTGTTCGAGAAGGATACCTGCAAGATGGTTCGAGGAGCACTGGTATTGATGCGGGGGGGAGTTCGGATTGGAACTCTGTACAAGCTGTAAGGTAGCACTGTTGTTGACGGGTGTAATAGTTCTATGGTTCCTGAAATGGAGCAAAAAATCTAGTGGTCTCTGGAGAGAAGACCATGTTGTGGCATCAAAGGCTTGGACATATTGGAGAGAAGGGCCTTCGAATACTTCATGGTAAAGGTATGGTAGAAGGTATGAGTAATAAATCTCTGGATTTTGATTTCTGTGAAAATTGTGTATATGGGAAGCAGAATCGGGTGAGTTTCCCCTCTGGTGGTAAGAGGACGAAACAAATATTAGAGATTGTGCATAGTGATGTGTTTGGACCTGTGAAAGTTCCATC
>APFE030562925.1:54227-91793 GCA_000404065.3 Pinus taeda
GTAGTCTCGGTTTTGAGATCCAGTGGGAAATCTCTGTGTATATGTGTTTTATGTGTTATGCTCTCGCATTTTTATTTTTCCTGTGATTTAGAATTCGTATGCAGGTAATTTCTATATGGGGTTAAAACCTACACTACCCTGGGCCTCTGCACACTCAACTGCAGAGCCTCTACCTACGCTACGACCCAGAACTTAGGCTTCCCTCCTTATCACTCAAGACTTCTTACTGAACTTACTTCTTATTAAAACTACCTAGAGCTTACTTAGTTCTTTTTATACAATCCCATGGTCCGCAGACCATGGGTAGATCTTTTACAGCCAACTTTACTTAAAAAATAAGGGCGGACAACCATTTATGACTCATGACACCTTCACGTTCTACAACCACAAAATGCGAAGTCTTTACAACTTTATTACAAAATTTGACCCAAAACATGGGCTTTTAGCCCAAAAACTGTCCTTGGGGGATCCCACTCCCAACACTACACATGAGATCAAGCATAGTATTTCTTTAGGTACATCCCATTCCTAGGTTGCACCAGTGGAATTCCATAATCGACCAACTCATGGGATCCTTTTGCAAGGACACAACTTGAAAATATATGGACCTGTACGCATAGGTTGGAACTTTCCTAAGCCTAACTTATCATATTCTTGGTTATATAAAATAACAAGGTTTCCTTCTGAGAAGACATGAGGATTGACATTGTTGTCGTATTGTTCCTTGATACGTCTTTTATGAGCTTCATTATCTATAACTGCATCGTGTCATGTCTCATCTAATCGAGTCAGATGTAAAAGACATTCCTCTTCTACATAAGTGGTAGGATGAAGTTCAATAGCTAGTTTCAATGAAGGAATCTCACATTCGATTGGAAGGATTGATTCTAGATTATAAATCAACTAAAAGGGTATAAATCTAGTAGCAGTCCTCACTAAAGTTTAGTATGCCCACAGGGAAGAATAATGAGAAACTGTTTGTCTGATTTATGGACCCCTACCATATGTTGAGCATATTTTTAAGAATTTTTTTGATAACCTCAACTTGTCCATTAGCTGAAGAATAGTAGGGAGTGGAACTTTCATCAGAAAGTCCCATCGTAGTAGTTAGTTTTGTCATCATATGATTCTGGAAATTCTTTCCATGATCCGTAACTATGGTTCGCGGAACACCAAACCATGTGATAATGTGATTGAAAGATAAGTATGCATCCATTTCACCAGTGTTGTTAAATGTAGTCGACCTATTTAGTAAATTAATCTATTGTGACAATGATATAACCATACCCTCACACCTAGTGAGGGTTACATGTCATGAATTCGATACCACATTTCACAAACGGTCCAACAGTGATAACGAGATGCAATGGAGCGAACAGAGCATGGGTCTTATGATCATAAATTTGGCATGCATGACACTTCTGGTTAGCAAGAATATAGCCTTGACAAATGGTAGGCCAAAAGTAACCAGTATGTAAGATCTTCCACACAGTATCATAGCCAGATAAATGACCACCACATGCCCTCGAGTGGAATTCATTTAGGACTTTCTCAGCCTCCTCATGTGTGAGGCACCTTCATAAAATTGTATCGATACCACGTCAATAAAAAGTGTTGCCAATGATGATGTAATTCTTGGCTTGGTGTCGAATATATCACTGCTTGGAGCAAGAGTTATCAGACCGGAAAGTCTAGGTCTAGATATAAATAAAAATGTATCCATACCACGTGTACAATGATGAAATCAGAAACAACGTCTCGTTAGGGATAGAATCATTAGATGTCGATTCTGAACCAGGCGAAGGAAGGTTTCACATAATATGAGTGAAAACCAAGGATTTATTTAACTTGGGTGTGACAAATTCCAGGTCAAACTCTTATAGAATGATGATCCATTTAGATTATTCCCCCCCCCCCCCAAATTAACATGACAAAATGTATGTCATAGGGTTGTAATATGAAACAACCGTATTTTTTCAGAGCAAGATGTAATGGCAGAACCTTTGAACAACTTGAATGGCCGCAAAAGCCAACTTTTCTATGTGGGTATACTTGATCTTGGTATCATTGAGATTCTAAATCAGATAATAGATGTGGTTTTTGTTCCCTACATCGTCTCCTTGGACCAATACCATTTCTATAGTAGAAATGGAAACATCGAGATATAAGAAATAGTCGCATTCGTAATCAGGGGGATATAATAGAGATGCCCGAACTATAAAATCTTTTAGGGCATCAAACACTTTCTGAATTGCATTATCCCAATGGAAGGGAACCCATTTCTTAATTAAGAAAGACAATCCTTTGGACAACTTAGCATAATTCGAGATGAATCATCCTAGGAAGTTAGCTTTCCCTTGAATTCGTTGAAGTTGAACAAGAAAGGAAGGTGCAAGTAAGTCGATGATTTCCTATACTTTCAAAGGATCGATACAATTTTTGTGTTTTGAAATAAGAAAACCAAGAAGATGACTAGAACTAACTTAGAACACACATTTGTATGGATTTCGTCAAATATTATAATGTCTACATCGTAATAAAATGACCCTAATATGCATCGAGTGAACATTCTGATACTTAGAATCAGCAGGGAGATCATCCAAATAGGGTTGCCCGATATGTTTAATATCATGAAAAACGTAATCCACTTCCCATTAAAATGTGGCCCCAACATTCTTCAGCCCAAGTAGGAGTTTCCAATGGGTAAATGTACCCTAGGGACAAATAAATGCAGTTTTAGGTTATCCGCTGGGAGAATGTTGATTTGATTATAATCAGAGAAACCATCCATGAATGAATAGATTCCACAACCGGTGCAGTCATTAACAATCTGTTCGATGAACGAGGTTGGGTAATTGTCCTTTAGACAAGGATGATTCACAACCTGATAATCGACACATACACAGATTTTCCCATGTTTCTTCAAGACAGGGACAATATTTGATACCCAATCAATGAGAGGAATGGGGTATATGAAACCAACACAAAGGATTTTTTCAACTACACTCTTTATTGCGACAAGCTTCTTTGGATGGGCCAGATGGAGGCGGTGTCAGACTAGTTTAGCATCAGGATACATTTTAATCTCGTGCATTACTATATTTGGGTTGATACCTGGAATTTTCCTCATAGTTCTAGGCAAAGACATCATGAAATTCCTGAAATAGGGCTTTATAGGTTTCAATCTCGGATGGAGAGAAAGATGCACCAATGTGTATATTTTTGACAATGCTTTTTTTAACAGAGATTTCGATAGGTGTCATCTCTTTGATATTCAAGAGATTATTCTCGTAATTGATTTTGTGGATAGAAATAGAACTCGTAAAAGACTCGAAGAAATTGGATAGATACACATCACTGAGATTATCATTAATGGAATCTAGTAAGGAGGAACAACGGTGATGATCATTCCATGGCGCATCGTCTAACATCAAGATCTCCATGACACTCTCATCGATAGAGAATATGTGAGAGAATGGATCGGAATACATTCCATAATCTAATCATCGATCAACCCAATTAATTGAAGAGAAGGTATGAGACACACAAGCTAAATAGATAGCTTCATAATCAAGTTCAATTGGGCAAAGCGACATTTGGTTGCCAAAACTATGGATGCTAGTTTCATCTAGTATAATCCATGGACTAGTCTAGAAAGTAGAATATGATGTCATATTGATATAACCAACCGAAGATGAGTTGTCGGGAAGAGGAGGAGAAGGAAATGAAATGTTCCCATAAGCAAGGAATCATTCAACAATCCAACCCCAACATGTTGATAAGAATGTAGAGTTTCCCCTACAAGCGGGACACTTCCAGTAACATGAGAATCAAAGGTGAGAAGGGTGAGTTGATCAATGGCCACAATCTCGCCTTTATGAGGAAAGGCGATCATACAAAAATACGTTGAAACAACTATGGCCATGGCTTAAATCCATGTACAACCCAACAGAATATTATAATGAAGAGGTCCGTCAATAACTTCCACTTCTATGGATACAGTTTTTCCCCCTAATTCTACTTGTAAGGAATTCATAATACCATAAGGCTTATATGTTCTCCATCAAAATATTTCAATGTGGTAGGTAATTTACTTAGTTGAGGTGAACCAATCTCTTTCTAGCAAGACATAGACTTAATACAAGTTGAGGCTCCCTCATCCATAATAGAACAATGCATTATGGGAATTTTGAGGTCTAAAATGGGCCTCCTAAGAAAAATGTACAACTAAAATAAAATTTATAAGAGCCAATAGGATTCAAGATCATGATGTCAACCATGGGGGACGATTCACCATTTTTGGGATAAAAAAGTAAAAAGATTAAAAAATAATAATAATAAACCTACTTTTTCAACTCATATTTTCAACATATCTTCCTAAGGTTTTACTCAAATGTCAAGAAGAAATACTTTTTGGATGCAAAATTTAATTCCTCATCCAAGGAGTACCCATGCTGCAAACTTTTTATGGACCCATCTACATGAAAAATGAGAAATACATGAAAAAACATGATTGCAATCACATTTTTCATGTATTTATAATTTTTCATGTAGAAGGGTCCATCGAAAGTATGCAACATGGGTACTCCTTGGATGAGGAATAAAACTATGCATCCAACGAGTGTTTCTGCTCGAAATTTGACTAAACCCATAAGGAGATAAGTTGAAAATACGAATTGAAAAAATAGTTTTTTGTTTTTCCCTCTAAAACTTGATGATGTAATCTAATCTTATTTTATTATTTTCAGTATTATTTTATAATTTCCTTAGGAGGCCCATTGTAGACCTTAAAATTCCCCTAATGAATTTTCTTACCATGGATGATGACCTAAATGATAAAGGCCAATTGTGCTGGAAGGCGAGCGGTATATTTTTCATGACTGAAAACAACTCGGTTGGAATCTGAAGGATCCACACATCTGATAGCTGAAAGCAAAGCTTTTTTCTCGGGCGAGGTAGTTTTACAACACCTCGAGGGTCAACATAGCTGATGGAGACTGAGCTAAGTCCTCAACTACATTATAATTTTGAGCAGCCCTTGCACAAGGGTTGAAATCAAACTTATGAATAATGCCCTTCAAAGGCTTAATAGTCAACTCCATATGAATTTTGGGTAGAGGAGGATCAGATGGAGGTGATTCCACACTCGCAGGTTGAACAATATCTTGACCATTTGGAGGATTCACATTACCATAGTCCTTGTTTCGAGTAGCCACCATAACATCATATTTATTCTTCGTAGAGGAGAGCATTAAAACCTTATTAGAGGAAGATGGGTCCCAAGCAACCATAGGAGTCTCCTAATTGGGAAACAAGTTGGTCAACATAGTGGGAGAAGTAGAATATTTCATAAACTAATTAACTTCTTTAGGATGAGGACAATCATGAGTAGATTGCTCCTCGTTGCAAATTAAACATGGGTAGTAAGGCTTTAGTTTCACATCAAAGGACTAATTTGTTTGTTTATCTTGTGGTGAAGAATATTTCTTCTTTTTACCTTTTCCTTTCTTCTTGCTTCTTTGTTGCTGTTTATATTTTCCTTTATCAGATGAGATGGAATTTATCTTGGGACAAGAGGTTACAGGAGAATTGGATGAATATTTTTTGGCATGAGTATTGAGAGCAGCACCAGATGGTTTTCTCACTATCTCTGAACTGGCAGAAATAATGATGTCATCAACAACATGAGATTCTTTACAACAAGTGGAAGGAACAACGTTGGAAGGTCTCAAAGCATCTAGTGTCTTTTCATAGAGCATTCCAAATTGGGTATAGATGAGGTCCAAATACTGATGATGAGAAATTACTTGCTCTTAAGTCACAACTCCTCCTTTAGCTACATCCTTTGTGATAGATGGCAACAGGGATTTAATAAACCATTCCACTAGTAATTGATTTGTAACATAGGTCTTAACTAACTGGTGACGACGCTGCAACTCATGAATGTGATATGAAATGTGAGTGGCTTTAGTTTGTTTGAAGTTGATCAGAAGTTATGTTCCAATTTCATACTAGATGGGTAACTAGAAATGCATGAGGAAAATTGTAGCCAAGGAACTAAAATCATGAAACAAAGCTCTAAGTAATTCAATGTACCATTTAGTTGTGGTACCTGTAAGAGTGCGTTGGAAAAGATGTAATCGTATCGAATAATCATTAAGGAAGACTGAAGAACACCACATACGATACATCATGACATGGGTTGATGGGTCTTCTCTATGATTCCCATTGAATTTTGGAATATCAGATGGAAATTTGGTGGGAATTATCAGCCACCAAGGTGAATGAGCGATGGGATCATTGGTAAGCAGCGTCAAATCTAGAAATTTGAGAGTCACCACAAAAGGTAACTGTTAGTTGAATTCGATGGAGGATAGCCTAGATAAGATTGAATAGCTTGAGAAACAGGTAGTTTCATTCTTAGATAAGGAGGGTTCTAATAAAGAGGAACCTAGGCACCACAATAAGGAGGATTCTGCTAACCATCATACACGTAACTTTGTTGACCAGCTCAAGGATAACTGTGTAAACGCTGGAATGGTTGGGTTTGGATATGTTGGCCTTGAAAAGGAAATTGAGGAACACCCTGATAAGGTCTAGATTGTTTCCCTGTGGGATTTTGCATCATCCCAACATAAGGTGGGTTCAATTGGGCCTTTGTCATACTATACACATTCTATCCTATTGGAATTTGAGGAGTACCTTGACCAAGTGATTGACACTACAAGGCACCTTAGAAAGGTTAGGTAAGTGGAACCTGAGGGGTACAAGATACCCATGGAATAGGTTGAGATGTAATGAAATCATGTGAAGTTTGACTTTCATGTATTTGAATTTGTTGAGGTATGAATGGATGGGTAGGAATTTGACATGAAGACAGCACAGGTTGAGGATTCAATAATCAGTCCCAAAATGAACTAGGTTGGAAAGGAAAAATAGGTTTCCAAACAATGGCATGCATCCCAAGATAAGGAGGATTCTAATAAAGTTGATTACCAATTTTAGGTATACGAAAAATAGGTTCCCCCCTGCCATAGGAGGAGGGGATGATGGAGAAAACTACAATATATATAGAGGGCACCCAACATAAGGAGGTTTAGGTGGTTGAAGATAACCTTGCCCACTAATAGAAGGCCCAACCTATTGTTCAATCATAAGTTTAGGTGGAGGAGAAGGAGAAGGATGTGTAGCATTCATAAGAGAAGTAGCAGATGGAATTCTCATAGAAAATGACATGGGAGAGGTCTAAGGACTAGAAGTTACACTAGACAAGGTACCAGATAAAGACTGATAACTAGGTGGGAGGGATAGACCACCATATAGATATGCCTCTAGTGATGTTGCAGGCATGGAAGAGGAAGAAACATTTTATGTCTCAACCATAATGACGGAAATGGGTTAGGAGGTCAAATCGGATCCAGTCATGGTTAACAATCCCAATGAATATTGTCACAAGAAATTTGCGGGTGAGTCCAAAGAATTAGGTAAAGGAGTTTATGTCAGAGTCTAAAGAGGAGCAAGAGGCTTAGTCTAATCAAAATGAAGTCCACTCCAATGAATAGGAGTAGACGGATGAGGCTCTTCTTTCGAGATCTCTTCAATACTCACAAATCCGTATGGAAGAGGTTCACTGTCGGGTCCAAGATATATAGTTGGAGGTTCTACCTATTACAAAGGAAGAGAAGTGGAAGGACCTGAAGTAACAAGTGAAGATGGTTGAGGTTCCTCGGGTTCAACAACCTCAAGAAGTAGAATTTATGACTCAAGAAATTCAAGCTTAATGACCTCAATCAATAAGGTTTTAGGGGCTTTTGTTTTGATTATGTTAGATTCACCAGCAAGACTAGAGGTGATCTCGAGCTAAGTACTCAAAGGAAATGATGATTTTGGTTGATCAGATTTAGGAGGAGGACCAGAAGTAGTTCCTAAATTTCCTGATTCAGTACTTTGCATATTCTTATGATTTTGAAGATGGCCAAGAGTAGCCTCTGGTGGAAGCGGGGGCTTATTTTTAATTCTATACGAATGATGGAGTGGGGGATATTGTTCTTCCACGTTGGATAATAAATTTTAGAAATTAACTCGAAAATAAATCAAAAAGAGGGTAAATACTAAACTGGGCATAAAGGATTACTAAGGAACCATGAACTAAAATATACACCTTGGTGAACCAAGCACTTAACGTACGTGAAGGAAATCTCCCTGAATGTTGTGTTCAGTGTATCAAAGTAAACAAGGAGACCGACTTAGTTACCTATGGTGAGGATAGTAGGGGACTTCCAAAATATACTCAACGGTTTGTGGAAGTGCAGTCCATAGTAGTGATTTCTAATGCGTAAATATTTGATGATAGCATTCCCATATGCCTTATGTTCAAGCGTCATGCAATATACCCAAAGGTACGTGGAGAACAATCCTATACACTCATGTATTTTGAATGGGATTTCACCCCCAAGATACAACACTGGCAAACAATGACAACTCCTACGTTTAATGATGTTGGAAGACATATTTTGTTAGTTTCCTATAATACTAGTGTATCCCCCTTATTGTTATTGTTGTGCCCATGTAGCCCCCATATTGTTATTTTTGTGCCCCATAGAAGCCCATTATTGTTATGTTGTTCCCTTACATTATTATTGTTATCTAGGCTCTAATTATATTGTGGCCCCTTAGATTCCTTTATATACAAAGGAGGCCTTGTCATTTGTATCATCCAAGAATTGTTCATTTATGTAATGTAAAGGAGGTTTCCCCCTCGAAGAGGATAATTTTTAAGTTGTTGATCTATATTTTCTGTGAGTTGGTTGCATAACATTTGGTATCAAAGCTTTGGATCCTAGGGTTTCACTTCTTCAAACAAGTCATCTTGGAATTTTTGCTATAAAAAATTTTCTACAAGGCTTCAGAACATAAAATTTTTACTACGTTGACCCAAAATTTTGGTGAACTTCATGTAAAACATTTAGACCTTGCTTTTATATATTTTGAGAGACATTATCTGAGGAAGTTAGGGTTTTTGCAGGCTCCATAATTCAATCTCAAATAGGTGACCTAGGGAAAATCGTCATAAATTTCGTTTTAGGCATCAAATTTTAATTTTGTAAAAGATAGATGAAATTTCATGAAATTTAGTTTTTTTTTTATCAATTTCAGAGCTGAAGGTTGAAAAAATGACATGTGGCACCCCGTAAAACTTAGATTTATTGAACTTGTCCATAATGATGTCATCATGGTATATTTGGCATAACTCTTTCTCGAAGAATACAATCTCGACCATACTTATGGGATTGGAAAGAAGACTCGAAGAGCTACCAGACGAAGAAATTTCATAAATTGAAGATCTGAAATTATAGAGTTACAACCGTTTCAAAATCGATCTTCTAAAAGGAAGAAAAATGTGTATAGTTTTTTAAAAATTGCATAACTTTTGTTTGAAAACTCAGCTAGAAGTGATTCCAAGCGCATATTGAAGAATAAATATTAGTATTGGGTCCTTAAATGCCTCCTAAGAAAAATAATTCTACACCCATTAATCCCTCAGAAATCTCTACTATGATGCATGAAGAGGAATAATTGCAGCATGATATATCAAAATTACAGGACCAAGTGCAACAAATTTCGCTCTCACAAAGAGAAACCATAGATGAAATAAAACAGGACATGCATGGTTTAAAAGAAGACATGGAAGGTTTGCAAGATGTAATGGAAACTAATATGGATGGTTTGAAATTTAAAAGTAGTCATGGTAAGTTTGAAGGATGGAATGGAAGCTAATATGGATGGCTTGAAAGCAGACAAGGCATGTTTGAAGGAAGTTTTGATCAAATTGTTGCAAGAAAGGCTTCCCAGTGGTGACAAGGTAAGCCATGAAAATAATGATGAGGAAAAAAGGAATATGAATTATGATTTTAGAGACTCCAATGTGGGGTTTAAGAACCGCCACATTCCAAAGATAGATATGAGGAATTTTGATGGAAAGGATCTAGTAACATGGATACTACAGATGGAGCAATATTTTGATCTACGGGATGCACAACCCTCACAAAAGGTATGTATTGCATATTTATATCTAGAACCCAATCAATTTGTATGTTATAGATGGATTTTTTCTCATAAACCACTTGTCACCTAATCAATTTTTATGGATTAAATGATAGCACATTTTGAAGATACAAATAGCAACACATTCTTTGACGGAATATTTATCCAATTGATAAATCTCAAACAAAAGGGTTCAATGGAGGAGAATATTGAAGACTTTTAGATGTTGAATACTAGGGTAACCGATATTCTAGAGGAGCATAGGATTGATGTATTCATAGGGGCTTTAAAATACAACATCCAATATGAGGTTCACCTTTGGGAACCTAATTCATTGGAGAAGGCATTCAGGGTTGCAAGAAAAGTTGAAAGAAAAATTATGGCAACAAGGAAGAATTCCACTGACAAATATAAATATGGAAGTGTTGTTGCTTGTAGTATTCCACAACCTACAAGGTTGACACCACAACAATTATAGGAAAAAAGAGCAAAAAGGATCTGTCACACTAGTGATAGAAAATACACTAAAGGTCATAAGCGTGCTGAGAATAAATTATTCTACATAGACTATGGAGAGGAGGAAGGAAAGGAACAAGAAACATCAAAAGAGGAGGATATGCACCGAGAACCAACCCTAGAAAAATAAGAAATTAATCCGACCATATCTTGTAATGCATTGGCAGGAATTACCACTCCTCAAACTCTCAAGATAGAATGATATATCAAGAAGAAAAAGGTAATAGTGTTGATTGATTCGAGTAGTACCCATAATTTTATTCATTGTAAGATATCCAAGGAATTGAATTGCTTCATATATATAGCTTTAGAGTTCCAAGTGATGATTGCAAATGGAGGAACTACAAATTTCTCTAGAAAATACCATAATGTTTTCCATTCCAATGGGTGGTGCTGATGTTGTACTGGGAGTCCAATACCTACATTCTTTGGGGGTGATATATCACCTTCAATTTTCATGAACTTTTCTTGAATTTTTTTTGGGAAGGAAAGGAAGTTGAATTAATGGGTATCACAGGGAAACCAAGAAATATAATCAGCTCTAATTGCATGACAAATATTTTGAAGAAAGAACAACGAGGCGTAATTGCACAATTATGCTCACTAGGGGTTCAAACATCGAAATCATATATTGCTCCATATCTCCAAAAAGTCTTCGACAATCATTCTAAGGTTTTTGAGACTCCCAAAGGCCTCCCACCTATTCGTGATCATGATCATGTGATTCACTTGATTCTAGGAAGTGTTCCTCCAAACATCAGGCCTTACATATGTCCTTATTCCCAAAAGAGTGAAATTGAACGTGTGGTTACAGAAATGCTAAAGGTTGGTATAATTCAACCTAGTCAAAGTTGTATCTCTGCTCTAGTAGTATTGGTGCACAAGAAGGATGGATCATGGTGTATGTTTCCATCTTATAGGAATCTCAACAAGCTCGCTATTAAAGATAAATTTCCCATTCCTGTCATCGATGAATTGTTGGATGAATTGAATGGAGCAATTTACTTCACCAAGCTGGATCTTCGTTCGAGATATCATCAAATTGGTATGAAGATTGAAGACATTCTAAAAAAAACATTCAAAACTAATGAGGGTCATTATGAATTTTTGGTAATGCCTTTTGGCCTTACTAATGCACCTTGCACATTTCAAGGTTTAACGAATTCCATTTTCAAACCCTTCCATAGAAAATTTGTGTTAGTGTTTTTTGATGATATACTAATCTACAAAAAGTCATGGAAGTATCATGTTACACGTGTTGACAGCATGCTCAAACTATTGTAGGAGAAACAATTATATGCAAAAAAATTCAAATGCTTCTTTGTAGTACAAGAGGTGGAATATTTGGGTCATATTATATCTCATGAGGGTGTTAAGGTAGACCCTAAAAAAATTAAAGCCATTAAGGAATGGAAAATACCCACAACCATAAAGCATATTCAAGGATTTCTTGGGTTAACAGGTTATTATCACAAGTTTGTGAATAAATATGGTAGAATAACAGCACCTTGTTGGCTTAAGGGGCCTAACCCAGGTTCAGAGTTATTCTCATCAACCAAAAAAACCTTAACTGTTAACCCTTTTGGCAATAACCTGCATAGCGCAGGCACCCGAAGCAATATTGAGGGATGTTATAACCAAGTTTCTACATCCAAATATCGTGTGATAAGTGATATTGAGCCTTTTTAGCTTAGATCCACCGTCGTGAAGATATGTATCCTTCTATGGTACGCTATTGTAACTCTAAGAAAATGGCATCTAGACCTTCGCGAAGGTCTGCAATCAAAGTTTATAGACCTAAAGGAAGTAGAATATCCACTTTCACACACTAAATTGTAACCCTAGATATGCCTTCACGCAGATCTACCTGATTCAACAGAAGTCATAACAGATTTAACCTTTATCTTCATGAAAACAGATAATTACTTAGTTCATGCATAGATCTTAAAGATTCAATATATTCTCGCAGAAATTATACTTCATTTCATACAAAGTAGATCATTAAGCCATAATACATAACTTGAACAGGAATAAGAATAATACAAAAATGAAAGATATTTGTTCCAAAACCAGTCTTTATTAAGTTCAACGTTCAATTTATAGACTCTTTCACCCTGCGCACCTAGCTGCAGGGGCCTGCGCACTCAGTGGCGGACTTGCCAAGCTCTCTACGCACTCAACTATAGGAGCCCTACCCTTTTGCCTAAGTACAAGAAATAGATATTTCCTGCCTTAGCACTTTCCCAAAAACAATAATCTTCTATCTTAGATTTTATCCTTAGACTCACTATGACTCAACTACATATAGCTTTTTCAATACAATACATGGTCGACGGACCATGGGTGAGTCTCAAAAACCAACATATCACTTACCCAAACAAGGGGCTAAAGCCCCTTTGGCTCCTACTTAGCTGCATGCTCCTCTTCCACATTTCACGAAGACTTTACATTCTTTACAAAATTCTTCTCAAAAATTGGTTAAACTAACCCAAAATTGACCCTAAGGGCCCTATCCCAACAAGCCCCCAACATAAATATGGTGATTCCTCCCCGATTCACTCGGATGGTGCCTTGATCTCATTGTAGAGGCCGCCAAACGCAACCTAAAATGCCACTACATCAACAAAACTTTGTATCGCGGCCTGCTGCACTTCCTCTACCAGTTTTTCTATCGTCGGACCTTCAACTACTAGGCGCATCATTCACTACATTCGTTGAAGTGTCTTTAACTTTTCCTGAAGTGATAGGGTAAGATGATAGGCTTCCTCTATCCATGGCTATAGTCTGTCCTTGAGAAGGGCCTCTTTCCTCTGCAGCCCTTCAATCTATGATTGCAGTTGTTTGCCTTCCTTCAATTGCGTGAGGCATTGGACTAGCGCCAAAGTGTGCGCAGTCGCTCTAACTTCATCAAACTTGTGTTGTGTCTCTTAGATGTCTGTGTTAAGCTTCTACAAGTTTGGGTCCTCCTGGAGATTTGTCCATAGCTCCATGGCTTGATCAAATATCATCGCACAACTTGTGATTGTTGTATCCAATGTGCCCATATTTTCTCTGATAGTTGCTCCGCGTTGCTCCCGAGCCTCTGGTGGAGTGGTCGGCTGTAACTTAAAATGTAGCTCTAAGATATTCATTTGGAAATCAAACATGACTTTGCCAATCTCATCCGTGGATGTGTGGACTGCAATAACCAATTTCTTGATTTTTGTTGTCGTTAAGGCATCCTCCGGAGTGTTTAATTCTGGAAGTGAATGGCACGCTTTTGTGATTGTTGTCTACAGGCACTAACTTCATGTTTGTAACTCTTCCTTTTCTTTCATAGCCTGAGATTTCTCTGCGAACATTGTCTCATTATTTAGTTTGAATTCATTGATCAATGTAAGAGCGCGCTACTCTCTAATCCTAAGTTCATTTGAAACCCCCTGATGCAGTGCATGGAGAGTCTAAATTGGCAGGGTGGCCAAGTCCACCCCAATGTCTTCAACTATGCTCAACACGATGTGGTCTTCCTCTAATTCCATGCAAACTAATCCTTTTGGTAAGGGAATGACTCGGAGGTCCAGAGTCCATTCTAGCTCTACTAATTTATCGCTCCCTTGCGTCAGGCTCACTTACACCTCGCTCGCTTGAATTCAACCTGTTTGGATCTGTAGCTCGTGCAAATCCTTCTGAATTCTCCCTAGAATTTATGCATATTGTTGTTCAAATTATTGCCACAAATCTGTTGTGATGTCTCTTACCTTGTCTCCAATCTCATCTAGATCCCCTTTTGTGAGGATCATTGGGTAAATTTGTGTGTGTTTATCTAATTTATGCTTCTTTCTTGGCCCGACAGTTGTCCCCTTACTACCCTTCCTCAATGTGAAGGGAGTGCTCTTCTCCTCTCCCTTGCCTTCTTCCTACTTTGAGTGTTCCTTCTCATCTGTATGCAAGGGAGATGATTCTTTGACTTCCTCTTTATTAGTGCGCTCCTTCTCAACATGCTCTTTTACAGCGTGATATTTTTCTACTATTGCCTTAGCAGCAACTTCTTTCTTCCTTTGTTTAGCCAATGCTTGTGCAGGCTTCTATGCTACCCATTTTCACTTCAGTGCAGCTGCCATCTGCGCAGCAGAGCTCTCTGCACCCTAACTGGTACCTGATCCAACATTTGTGGGCTCGCGCCACTCTGGTGGCCAATTGCCCACAATATTTTGCACATCAGTTTCTAAGACTAAGTATGGAAGCTTGTGCCATATATGTTTAGGGTCCCTCCGCACCCTGATTGAGAAATTATGGAAATTAGCAACTCTGTGAAGGCCCTCAACTATTTGAACAAGATTGGGGAAAACCTTGGCCGCTGACTGATTATTCTCTAAAGATCCATTTCCATTAATATCCAAAAAATATTTGATTCTTTGATCCTCTCCAGATCCTTTGTCAACCACAACCAAGCAAACTTCGCTGTCTCTAGTAAATCTTCTCCCTACGGAGGAAACTGACTATCCTCCGACAATCTCCATGCTACTAAAACAATTGACAATAGGAGCCACGCATAATGAAAGGTCTTACTATCCTCCTATGCTTCGCAACAGTTTGCGAGGAACTCCTTACATAAATATTGCGCCCAGTTATATTGTACTCCCTTCACGCACTGGGCTACCAATGACACTACAGGCGCCGGAACTTCGTCTGTGTCACACCTCCTCATAATTGTGCCTTCAATAGGGCAATGAACTGCATCACCTGGTCCTAAATGGAACAGATAGAATATCTGCGTGACTTCTTTATTAAACCAAACTCTTCCTTCATCTTATTGGCCAGCTCCTTTTCTCCACTTTTCCCCCCAAACTCCTTGATAGGGTCCGTCCCTTTATAGGGCAGCTTTGTAATTTTATGGATGAACATATTTGTGATCGAGATGGGTTCTCCAAGCCATAAGCACCCATCATGCACCAGCGCGAGCAACTGGTGTACACACACAGTCTTGATGATGGACCTATGAAAATATGATATGCAGAGCATGTGCAGCAACCCAGTTTGCTCAACACCTCTAACCCATTTCATGGGTTCAAGCCGTGTAACCTCAATTTTTTCGTAATAAATATTCTTCATCTATTTGTGAGTAGCCAAATGAGGGAATCTCTAATGGTCCATGAGATCCCAATATTCTATCTTCAGCACCGGAATGCGAGCTAAGATAGTTCCTTCAAATTCAACCTATTCTAGTAACAGGGGTGTCGAGACTGTAAACTTTCCTGAATCAGAGTCTTCTGTGACTTTTTTCTTCCCTTTTTGTGGAGGGATATACTTCAAGAGCCATGTGATAGGCTTTCCCTCCTTAACATCCAATTCCTCCACTCCTTGGAACTCTTCTTCCTCCAGGTCCACAATTTTCTCCAGCTGCTTATCCTTCTTCTCCTTCCCCCAAACCTCTAGGTTCTTCCTCAGCAAATGTCTCACTGGAACAGGTTTCATTTGTTTTTCTTTTGCATCCAATTTCTTTGGCCTAGGAAACCTCGACATCGTAGGCACAGTGGGCGCTACTTCCATAGATACAACCTTAAGTCCCTCCACCTGAGAAACAACAGCTTCAGATCTGACTGGAGCAGACATTTGCGTGAGAATAATCCTCTGGTTAATTTTAGGGAGTGTTGTGAATGT
This sequence comes from Pinus taeda, assembly GCA_000404065.3. Taxonomy (NCBI): domain Eukaryota; kingdom Viridiplantae; phylum Streptophyta; class Pinopsida; order Pinales; family Pinaceae; genus Pinus; species Pinus taeda. Next base: position 70,428 of record APFE030562925.1, read on the forward strand.
CAAAATGGAAATTAAGTCCTCCCAAACCTTATGATTCATATAGCAACAACAAGAGGGCTCATACATTGTCATCAGAATGCAAAGTGTTCTTCGGCATACCAACATGCCCAATTTATAGGAGGTTTTGAATTCAAATCTCACTGTTCCCTCCAATTTCTGATCAGAAATGTGTCTTTGGCGGCAGATATTCAAATATTTTTTTCATAAATGGTACCTACCCACTCCTCTTAAAAAATTTGTTTCCATCAAATCGTGAATAGTAACTCCAACGGCTACTTTTGGACCCATCTACACAGTACCATCCTCCATGGCACAGATCATCCAGCACAGCTTCGCCTTTCGTACTCCTGTCTCCTGTCACACAGCCTCCCTACTATGTTTTCCCCTCTTTGGGTAGCGTAGTTTATAGTCTCACAATCCCTTACAGCTTCTTAGATTACAAAGATTGTCTAGCTACCATGTAGTCATTATGCAGGGGTAGGATCCCCGGTATACAACTTTAGCCTACTCCCATTCACTTTTCTAGGGAATGGTTCCCCATTCATCTTTACAAGTTGAACTACGCCACCATCCATGATATCCTTAACAACATATGGCCCCAGCCAGTGCATCTGATATTTCCTTGGAAATTTAGTGAACTTGTTGTCATATAGTAGCATTAAATCATCTATCCTAAAAGTGTGCATCTTAATATGCCTGTCATGCCATGATTTTTCATGTTCCTTTTACACTTACTCATGAAATTCTGCAAGGAAGTGTTCCTCTTCTAACTCCATCAGTTTCATGAGTCGTTCCTCCAAGGTCTTGTGATCTTTCATCTCTGTCATAGATGCAATACATAAACTTGGCACAATATATTCCATAGGAATCACTGCTTCAATCCCATAGACCAACCTAAAAGGTGTTTGGCCTACCAACTTCTTGCAGGTCATCCTATAAGTCCATAGCACTACTAGTACGTGCATATCCCAGTCATTCCTCTCCATGTTGAATACCTTCGTCAACGCATTCTCCAATATTTTGTTAAATGCTTCCACCGTGTCATTTGCCTGTGGGTGATAGGGAGTGCTCTTTTGAAGATACACCTATAATTCCTTAAGCATCGCACTGGTCATTTCATTCAAGAAATGTGTACCCCTATCACTCTTCAATATCTTAGGGCATCCAAACCATGTTAATACATATTCAAATAAAAACTTCGTAGAAGTGGCAGTTGTACAATCCTTCACCAGTTGCACTTCCGCTCATCTGGTTAAATACTCTGTGGTAGTAATGATATACTGTGTGCCCATCTTCTTTCGTGGTGGTTGTATTGGACCTTTCAAATCAATGGCCCAGTTATCAAAGACCTGCAAAAAACCTGAGGATTTAAAGGTAATTCATCTCATCACAAAGGTTTTATCGTCCTTTGGAAAGCATCGCACACCTTGCAATATGCCTTGCAGTCCTTATGTAATGTCGACCACCATAACCCAGCACTTAGAAATCTTCTGTGTGGTATTTTTTCCTGTGTAGTGTCCTCAAGCCACTCCTCCATGTTCTTCAACAAGGATACTAGTGCGTTCAAACTCAGGAACATACCTTCACAATATTTCATATGTTCCCATCTTATAAAAGTGACCCGCAATTACTGAAAAATCCAGAGTGAACTACTAATTCCTTCTTCTTTTGCATAGAATAGCCTTCTGGAGCTATACCCGTAGTAAAAAATTGAATGATATCAGCAAAATGGTCATCTGCAACATGCACTGCAAAGAGTAGCACGTCCAGCAGTCCTTCCTCCAAACTATTTGGTTCTTCTCGAGTTTCAATTCTTGATAGATGGTCAAGTCCTGCATTCAAACTTTCAGGCTTCATAATCACTTCAAAGTCATATTCTTGAAACAATAGTAACCATTGGCATATCTTCCCCCCCAACATAGGCTTATTGACCAGGTACTTTAGCGCGAAGTGATCTTTATACATTTTAAAGTGCCCACCCAGCAAATAATGCCTAAATTTTTGCAGCGCATAGACCATCGCCAACACTTCGCGCTTTGTAGTGGAATAATTCTTCTCAGCCTTGGATAAATTTCTGCTCACAAAGGCTATTGGATGATCAATTTCTCCTTCACCCGCCTGTGATAATACCACACCTAGTGCAATGTAAGAGGCATATACATGCACATTAAACTCCTTTTTCCAATCTGGAAACATCAAAATAGGCATAGTTACCGTCTTTTCCTTCAAGACATCTAGATTGTGCCAATAATCTTCATCCCAGGAAAGCATCACATCTTTCTTCAATAATTTTTCCATCAGCGCAGTTATCTAAGCATATACCTTGATAAACTTTATGTAATATCCAGTGTTCCCCAATGTCATGTGCAGTTGTTTTACATTCCTAGGAACTTCCAAATTCACAATTACAGTGATCTTTGCAGGGTCCACCATCAATCCTTGCTTACGTACTACATGGCCGAGAAAAATTACAAAGGACACATAGAATATGCACTTCTTCAAATTTAGCACGATTTGATACCCTCGACATGTATCCAGCATAAGGTGTAGGCTCGCAACATGGCATTTCACCAACCCAAACATAGTCCAATCATCAAAATAGACTACCAAAAATTTATGAATAAACTCTTTGAACACTGCAATCACTACCCGGGAGAAAATTGCAAGCGCGTTCTTCAATCTAAATGGCACTACTATATATTGAAAGCAACCCCACTCTGTCACGAAGGTTGTTTTGCTTCTATCTTTCGACGCGATAGTTATTTGATGATATTTCGAAAATCCATCATTGAATGAATAAGCCTCCTATGCGCCAAAATTCTTTAGTACTTCATCGGTAAATGGCATTGGAAACGGATTGTGCACACTTGCATCATTCATCTTTCTTAGATCGACGCAGATTTGGATTTCACCTTTCTGTTTCTTCTCTTGGACCACCATTGGGCTTACCCAGTTAGATTCCTCTACTAGTTCAATAATACTGGCATCCAGCATCTTATCCAGCTCTTAGCACACCTTTTCTTTGTATTTTGTATTTAGCTGATAAATTCTCTACTTAATGGCCTTCGCATTCGGCTTCAACGTAATCTTCATAACGCCTAAATCTCTGATGATCCCTTTCAAATCTGAAAAATTTGTTGGCAATAAATCCGTTTACTCGTGCAACAGTTCGGTGATGTTATCAACCGTATCTTCATCCCAATAGTCTCCTATCTTCACGAACTTGGGTTCTACTTCAGATCCAATATTTACTTGTCTATTTTTCAAAGGTTCTGATATATCTGGGTTTGCAAATTTCATCTCTTCAACTTCAAGTTGTCCTTTTGTGTCTAGAATGTTAATATTCCATGGGTATTCTTCTTCTTCTTTAACAGTCACATTGTAACACTCAAGTGCATGGCGCAACTTTATACTCCAAACCGATTAAGCCCATTTTAGCAGTTCCTTAGGTGTTCCGAATATAGCTGCTTTTATCTCCTGGAGTGCTTCATCAATGCACTCAAACCCATCCTCCAAGCTGAAAGTTAATAGAAAAATATCACTTAAGATGTCCCATTCATATGTTCCATGGTGAAGCTCCATCTCAAAATACCAGTTCATTGGAATTGTATCTAAGGTATGATAGAAAATGTGCACCCATTCTGGTTGTGGTTTTGTTCCCCAGGCCTTAGTCCATTGTGCCAAATGATCACGCGAATCATCCTTCCCACTGTGTTTTTCTGTCATCTTGATATTAGCATATCCAAATCTTAACTTTATCATCCTTTTGTATTCCTTCCATCCAACGAAGCTCTCCTTATGCGTACCCCACCAACAGGGAGGCGTAGCGCGCAGCGCTAACTCCAGTTCCTAGAAGCGATGTTCTTCTAGCACATCCATTTCAAATTCATCTAGAAACATATCCACATCAATCAAACCATCATAATGTGGACCTCATTTGAGACACACCGCAGCAGTTTGGTCATCATATTGCAACGGAGCGTAGATACTTCATGCAGCTAATTATGCCAGTGTTGAAGCTCTTCATCTAACTTTGAGGTGCATGAGCTATCCCTGTCCTACATAATTCATCCATCAGCCATAGGATTTATCCAACCTTCATCTCATGCTATGATCTTGTATATCTTATCAAAATCATCATCACTTTCCATGAAATCACGAACAGGTTCAGTATAACGCGCTCCTTCTTTAGGGTCTAGTGGCATTACAACCTTAAGTGACTTCTTTTCAAATGTCATATTCTGCTTCTTTAAGTTTATTATCGTGTCCATATTAATAGCCGATTCAATTCCTAGTAGCGCAGGGTATGGGTAACTATAATCCACAATTTCAATGGCCTTAAAGTTAGCCAGCGCACTCGCATCCTCAATGTCCACCGTTACACCACATAAGTGTCCCATCGGACTAATCTTCTGTGTATTTTCCATGCGCAACTGAATAGGAGACCACTACAGCGCAAGTCTCCCCATTCTCTCCCATGTCTACTTAGGCAGGACATTTGCATCTGATCCCAGATCCAAGATTACATGGTCCATTTCATGTTCTCCTATTTGCACGGTCAACCTCATCTCGCGCCTCGTTCACTTCTTATGCTTACCAATCTTTCTCATTGTGCGCTATTCAGTAGGAGTCTCTTTGTTGTTTGCGCACTTGTTGCTTAACTCTTGCAACCCTTCTACAACTTTCTTATCACATAGTAACTTTATACAGGTCTTCAGAAAAGTAGCTAGTACCGAAGGATCTACTTCTTGTGTCGCACTAGTTTCTGGCATTTTCTCCTGGCTTCTTGAGGTAGAGGCCTCAGCGAAGTTTTTCTTTACTTCCATGAAGTTCTCTTTAGCGCAATTAAGATCAAATTATACTTCCTTCTCAGTAGCCTTGCATACCCACCCGTCATACTCAAGTTGCTTACCTTTATCTACACCAATTGTCGTACCACTTCTTGTCATTATATTTATGCTCTAATCTTCTTTGTAGGGCTCTCCCTTCATCATTTGGATGTTCTGCATAGGTTTTTGGGGTTGTGCCTTCTTTTCTTGCATCTTCGCCATAAGGACAAGACATTCTTTTATCACATGGTTGAATTGTCGACAATACTGACATGATGGATATGTGGATTTGTACAATCTCGTGTGAGGTGCCCTTCTTCACCACAATTATAGCATATTACCTGCCCACACCCTCGACTAGTTCTGCCCCCTCTTCCTCATCCTCAACCTTGGAATCCTCCATGTGCTACTCCTGCTACCTGGTCCTGAGGTTGGTTCTATGTGTGCATTCAGTAGGTAGGGGTCCTATCCATCATCAGCTCATAACTCCTACAATGGTGTTCATCATGTCCCACGGATTTGCAGAAATTACAAAACAATTGTTGAGGGGTTTGTACAAATTTATACATTAAATGGAAATTATCAGTCGCGTGCTACCCTGTAACCTAACAAATCACACACCACAATGCAGCTCCCACACTCAGTCCAACATTATTCTTTGGTTTTAGGGGAACAAGCCCTACCCCCATAATCTAATTCGTATAAACCAGACAATGGTCCTTATCGTGTCCATGGATTTTTCATTTCAAACACCAAACCTCAGGATTTCCTGTTGTGAGTGATTTTGTTTCTCTCCAAGGTTTGTATCCTGTATGGGCGAGGCATCTAGCCTCATCACAATCTCTAAGGCTTCGGCTTGCATTGCTATCTTTTGTTGTGACAGAGGCACTCTCAAGTGAGTGATGCTATATACCGGTCACAATGTTGGGAATCTGTAATTGTCATTTTAGCTTACCTAATCATTCATTTCAACCTTTGATCGAAATCCCAAGGCATCTCATCTACCTTCTATCGAATATCCTTAAACTCAATCATCGACTACGCCTCTAACTTAGGTTTTCTATATTCCTTATTCAGATCTTGTTGGGTCTCTTCCAACAATGCGGTGGGGTTATCAATGCAATACTTAATATACCATGTTAATGTGCAATCTTGTAAGGCTATGACCAGTTGTACTTTCTTGATGTTATCATCCATAATCTATTGTGTCATCCATACAGCTCCATGACAAACCAAAATTATTTGGGATCTTCACTCCCTACTCCTTTAAAAATTGGCATCTTCATCACATTCGCCATGTTGAATGGTGGAAGTGGAGGTGGAGGGGGTGAAGGTGTAGCTGTATGAGGTGGAGCTGGAGCTGGAGCTGGAGCAGATGGATGAGGAATCTTTGGGATACCCTGCATAATTAACTGAATTGCACTTCTCGGTGTAGTCAGTATCATCCCTTCGTCGTCACTTGAAGGGGGTTCAATGAGCGGACTATATTCTGAGTTTGATCCCTCGTTTATTCTAAATAATATCCCACTTCGTGTAGCCCCAAGCATCAAGGTAACTCCATAAACCTCTTTCCACATAACAACATTTTAATCCAAGTCTTTAAAGATTTCAAATACTTACCTCGTGGTCCCTTAAAGAGCCTTCATTTTGCTTCACTATAGCTGATATTTCTATCTATCACGAAATAACTCACAAAACTTCCCAAGGTGTGATCAATCTAATGATCCACAACCCACGCGATACTGCTTCCTGATGCCTCCATACATCACACCAGCTCAGGAGTCCGCACCATAGGGTCGTCAAGCCTCCACATCCTTGACTATCAGATAATTTAGACAAACACTCATGTAGTTCATCAGGGAATAAATAGAAGAACACGTCGGTCTCCTCTGTGTAAAAAAATATCTGCAACCACTACCCCTTGGATAATTTAGGGCTCCTATTCTCTTGATTTGTGAACGCGTGCACATTTCATTCAATCCACTTTTCAATCTCTTTCTTCGTAGGAAACCATTTATCACACATCACTTAGATAGATCTCGGTCATAGCAACAGAACCATTTGTTGGCTTAATGGGGCTTGACCTAGCTTCAAAGTTGTTTGCACCAACCAACAAAACCCTAACTGCTATCCCTTTTGAAAACAACCTACATAGCACAAGCTACAGTCTCACTTGAAGTAGTATTGGGGGATGCTAGAACCAGGTTTCTACATCTAAAGACCATTTGATAAGTGATATTGAGCCTTCGTAGTTCAGATATTCCTTCGCACATATCTGTATCCTTCTATGATCCGCTACTGTAACTCTAAGAAAATAGCTTGTAGACCTTCTCAAAGGTTTGTGATCAGACTTTATAGACCTAAAGGAAGCATACTATCCACTTTCATGCACTAAATTGTAACCCTAAATCTACCTTCATGCAGATCTACCTGATTCAGCAGAAATCATAACATATTTAACTTTTGTCTTCACGAAAATAGGTAATTACTTAGTTCATGCATATATCTTAAAGATTCAATAGATTGACGCAACAATTATACTTCATTTCATAGAAAGAAAATCATTAATCCATAAGCATAACTTGAATAGGAATAAGAATAATGCACAAAGGAAATATATTTGCTCCAAAACCAATCTTTATTAAGTTTAGCATTCAATTTATAGACTCTTTCACCCTGCATACCCAGCTTCTGGGGGCCCATGCACTCAGCTGCAGACTTACCAAGGTCTCCATGCACTTGGCTACAGGAGCCTTCCCCTTTCGCCTAAGTACAGGAAACATATCTTTCTTTCCTTAGCACTTGCCTAAAAACAATAATCTTCTATCTTAGATTTTATCCTTAGACTCGCTATGACTCAACTATATATATCTTTTTCAATACAATACCATGGTCTGCGGACCATGGGTGAGTCTCAAAAACTGACCTATCACATACCCAAACAAGGGGCCAAAACCCCTTTGACTCCTACTTAACTGTGCACTCCACTTCCACATTTCGTAGAGACTTTACATTATTTACAAAATCCTACTCAAAAATTGGTTAAACTAACCCAAAATTGACCCTATGGACCCTATCCCAACACACCTCTAACATCATTACTAAAGAAAGATGCATTTTCTTAGACTCTAGAAGAAACGAAGGCCTTTGAACATATTAAAGAGGCAATGTGCCAAGCATCGGTCTTAGCTACTCCAGACTTCACAAAAAAAATTATTGTGGCATGTGACGCTTCAGGAAATAGAATCGGTGTGGTTTTAATGCAAGAAGGAAGACCCACTACTTTTGAAATTCATCCAATCAAAGGAAAGTATTTACACAAACCTATTTATGAGAAGGAAATGTTGGCAATATTGCATGCACTAAAGCAATGGTGAGCTTACCTAATGGGAAAACACTTCAAGGTAAAAATAGATCATGATAGTCTTAAATACTTTTTGGAACAAATATTATCTTCAAAAGAGTAGCAAAAACAAGTGACAAAGATGTTGGGTTATGACTTTGAAACCATCAACAAAAAAGAGAAGTAAAATGTTGTTTCGGATGCACTCTCAAGAAAGGATGAGGATGTGGAAGTATTTCTTTGTGTTATTTCCATTATCCAACTTGAGTGGATAACCGAAGCATGGTATGAATGGAAAATGATGAAAAGGTGTGGTCACTAATTTAAAATTTGTGGCAATATCCCAGTACATCTGATACATTTAGTTGGAAAAATGATTCATTATGGTACAAAGATCTCTTATATCTTTTTAAGAATTCCCAACTCAAACAAAATATTATTTTGGAATTGCACACCTCTCCCTTAGGAGCGCACTCGGGATTTTTAAAAACTTACCATAGAATCAAGAAGGAATTTTTTTGGGATGGCCTTAAATCTGATATTCAAAATTTTGTGGCAGAATGTTTGGTTTTCCAACAAAATAAAGTTGAGACAATTAATACCCCAAGTCTATTACAACCTTTATGCATTCCAAGTCAACGTTAGGAGGAGGTCTCAATGGGTTTTATCATAGGTTTAACCAAGTCTGAAGGAAAGAGTTTCATCATGGTTGTAGTTGATATATTTACCAAGTATGCACACTTTTTTGCATTATCTCATCCTTTTAAAGCCATTATAGTTGCTATTGCATCTATGGAAATAATTCAAAAGCTTCATGGAAATCCAAATATTATAGTAAGTGACAAGGATCCCATCTTCACTGGAAATATTTCGACAAAATTATTTTCTTGTATTGGTACTCAATTAGCTCATAGCTCATTTTATCTTCCTCAATCTGATGGGAAAACTGAGATAGTGAACAAATGTTTTGAAGGATATCTTCGTTGCTTTGTATCTGATAAACAAACACAATGGTTCAAGTGGTTACCTCTAGCTAAATGGTGGTATAACACTTCCTTCCATATTACAGCAAAAGTGACCCCATTTATGTCACTTTACGGATATCATACATCATCCATAACATAATATTTCAGACAAAACTCTAAGGTTCAAGTAGTGGAATATCACATCGAGTATCAACAACAAGTTCTCTAACTCTTAAAGGATAACCACACTCTAGCACAAAATCGAAAGAAACAACAATCATATCAACATTGTGGTGAAAGAAATTTTGATGTAGTTGACTATATATTTTTACAGCTACAACCATACAAACAAATTTCTCTCGAGCAAGCTAAGAATGATAATAAATTATCAATCCTTACAATTTGTTGCGATGGATTAGATTTATGGCATACAAATTGGAGTTGCCTATATCTTCCCAAGTACACCTAGTTTTTCTTATTTCATGCTTAAAGAAGGTTATCGGTGACAAGATTATAGTTCAAACAGTGTTGTCATAACTTGATGAAGAAGGAAAAATCATATTTGAGCTTTAAGTAGTCACGCAAACAAGAACCTGATAACTATGAAATTGATCAATTTCACAATATCTCATTAAGTGGAATAACTTAATCGTTGAAGATTCCACATGGGGGGATGAGAATTTTATACAGAAGCATCTAGAACTACTCAAGCATTGAGGAAAACACCTTTTTGAAGGAGAGGGGCATGTTAGGTCCCTAGAATACTAGTGTATCCCCCTTATTGTTACTGTTGTGCCCCATAGAAGCTCACTATTGTTATTTTGTTCCCTTACATTATTATTTTTATGTAGGCTCTAATTATATTGTGACCCCTTAGACTCCTATATATATAAAGGAGGCCTTTGAATTTGTATCATCGAAGAATTTTTCATTTATGTAATGTAAAGGAGGTTTCCCCCTCGAAGAGGATAATTTTTAAGTCATTGATCTGTCTTTTTTGTGAGCTGGCTACATAATATCTCTATCCTAAACCTCCATATGTTTGTGTTAATGTTACAAATGATCCTTAGGTTGATTCAATAAATTTTATTGTTTGTCTTCAATTAAGTTTCAGTTTTGGGGCTCACTGCGAATGTCACCTAAATATCCTAAAATGGAAACTAGCATGAGGAAATGGAATCTTTCTCATTCAATGAAAATATATCTAATGAAGGGAAGAGACAAAGAGTATGTAGCAAACAATGTGAAAAATGTGATTCCATTTTCAATGTAATTGTTTTGATTTCAATGCACACACCATAAATGCCAATAAAAATATTTTTCTTTTCAAGTCACTTAATTTTCGAAAATGAAGAAAACTAAGATGCAAAGTCTAATCACTGATTCAAACAAGCCTTTAAAAATGATGACTAAAACACCAATTCATCTAAGCATTCAATGATCAAAAAAAATCAATTTGCAAACGACCTAATGATGAGAACAAAGGAAAATATTTAAGTAATTCCTTACCAAAGGTGTTAAAACAAAATCAAACCAAATGGAGGATTTAGAGGGACCACAAGGCACTCAAAGACTCAATGAAGAGTAGTTGGAATCAAGGGTTTGATCAAAGAGAAAATAAAGGCAAAGACAAACTTGTGCATGAATAGGGGCCAACACATGTGAAAAGGAGGCACCAATGCTATACAACACAAGCATAGAGAAGGATCAGTTGTGGTGTAACACTCTATCAGAAGACCAGAGGGTGCGTTGTTCTACGGTTGCAAAGTTCTGGCACAAGGATTGCAATTGAGGCTCAATGAAAGGTCTTCCTAGGTTTGTTCTTGACTAGATAAGATAGCAAAGGTTTGGAAAAGAGGTAAGATAAACACAATGGACAAATAAACCACTAATGGATTACATCGATCCCCGGTATGGTCACCAAATTGTCATGCAGAATCTACGACTATGAACAAAAATATTTTCCCTAGTCCTGGTAGACTGACCTAGGACAATAGAAAGACAAGGGTACTAATTTTTTCCTTAAAGTAAATAGATAAAAATATGAATCCTACCTGGATTTTTTCGTAAGCTTCGCTCCTTCCTTGGCTTGAATGCTCCAATCCTAGCTTCAATTTCTATTATTAGAACTTGCACAATTAAATAACAGAAGCCAATGATCCACATAATATATGTAGCATCATCTAATCACTTTATTCAATAGACCAACATGTTATAGAAATATATGAAACCATAACATCATATATAGGAAAACAAATAACTCTTTGCATTAATAAAAATGGAGTGAGTTATAACCAAAGGTAGGTGTTGATCCTGTAAAAGAGCTCCTTCAAGTTGACTTGTCCTTTCCTTGTCACAAAGTTCACCTCTAATAACCCTAATGCATGGAAATATATCTCTCACATTAGTAGCATAATGGTAGAATCACTCTCCAAGAGCCAACTCCTTGCCTATGGATGGCAGTAAATATATAGGTGAAGGAGGTAGTTCATGAATTATTATCCTTTTACCAATTAGGGCTTGATATCGACTCTTGATGGGAGGATGAGCTCAAGGGATAAGGGATGAAAACTCCAAGGTAGGATAGGATAGGATTCAAGACTTTTATCTGAGGTACATGGTTACAATAGATCCTGGAATCTTCTGGAAGAATAGGCTTCGGGATTCTCTCTCTTTTTCCCAAATTTACAGAACTAATGTAGGTGCATAGTGGATCAACCTATAGGTGTTCAACACATGCCACAGTGGAGTAACCTGGTAATCAACGTTGTCTAGTAGGAGGCCAGAGAGAGTTGGTCCTTATTATGATTGAAATAAGGTGTTTTCAGGCATAAACCTGAGGATTAGAATGAGTCATGCTTAGGGCTTTGTGCAAGGATGATAAGAAGGAAGTCAAAGGATGTTGATTTATCCAGTTGAAGGAATATTGACCAGATGTGACAAAATGTATGTTGGCTTGTTGAGGCCTGACCCAGGTTCGGAGATGAATTAGCTAAACAAATCCCAGTACTACTGCCCCTTTTGGCAACAGACCATGGAGCGCAGACTGAGGTCTCACCCGAAGTAGTATGGGAGGGTGCTAGAACTAGGTTTCCACACCCTGGAGATGTCTGATGTTTTCAAGTGGTCCGCGATTCGACCCTGCGCGCCCGTCGCTACGCGCACTTACCCGTACCTCGCAGCCTGAGATGTTGCCTTCACGCAGCACTACTCAAGGGCTGAATAGTGTTATTACCCAAGTTCTTACTAGTAACCCGATATTAGTTGATTACCTTAGCTTACATGTACACTTTCAGTTATACTTAACAATATTCACAATTCATATAAGTGTGTGCAATAAATAAACAATATAATTACAAATGACATCAAACATGTAATAACTCAGAACAGATGCACAGAATTGCTAACAAAACCTTTCTTTATTAATCTCTTCTCTAGTTACATACTCAACTCTACCCTACGCACTCAGCTACAAGGATCTGCACACTTAGCTGAGGACTCTACTAGGCCTGTGCGCACTTAGCTGCAAAGCCTCTTCCTACTACTACAACCTAAGACACACTTACACTCTTCTTTTTTGTTTCACTATCTCATTCTATCCATTAGATTCTATTATGATCATGCTCTCTTTACAACCTAAAGCCCCACTCTATTTATACAATCCCATGGTCCACGGACCATGGGTAGGCCGACATTAATTCAAACTTAGGGCGGACAACCCTATGAATCTAACATACATTTCACACCCACGATTCATGGAGCTTTACAATAATATCACTCAAAACTTGGGCTTTGAGCCCCAAACCCTATTGTTGGGGGATTCCATGCCCAACAAGTCTCGAATGGTCCTGATGTCTGCAACGCATTGAGCTGCTGCTTGTTGGACCTACTGCATTTGTTCCTCTGAGACCTATGTGTTTGTTGTGTTGCCTTGCATCTGTGCATGCATCGCCTGAATGTGCGTGAGCTTCCCTTCAATATTTGTCATGATTGTGAAGGCTTCATCAATCCATGGTTGAATGCGCACTTTGAGAATTTCTTCCTTATGGCGCGTTGCATCCACTTACTCCTTTAATGCCTTGGCTTGCTACATCCTCACAAGTCGCTGAGTGAGGACTACTATTTACGTAGTTCTTCTGATACTGTCATACTATTGTTGGAGCTCGCGCGCCTCTGTCTCCAGGCACTGGATGTTGGGATCCTTCTGCAACATTGTGAGGACCCCAAGTTCTTGTTCCAACATGTCAGTACAATCACGCACTGCTCCTCCAATTTCTTCCAACCCTGCTGTAATAGCGCTAGCGCATTGTTTTTTGATATCTAGGGGAGTGGAAGGTTGCACCTTCAACCGTAGCTCGGCGATATGAAGATTCAAATCCAACTGAACCTTTTTTGTCTCTTCTCTAGCCTCATGGATTCCAGTTGCCAAACTATGGATCCACACTTCTACCGGTTGATCTGTTGCTATGGCCAGCTCCGGGATGCGTCAGCAAGCATCATCTACCATCTGTACCAACCGTTGATTCTTCGACACCAACTCCTCACGCTGTAAGCTGAGCTATTCCATGTTGATATTTTGTTCGCTAAGAACTTGGATCACTCATTTCTCCCTAGCGCGCAGCTCCGCTGCGATCCCATCCTGTAGTTGATATAGAGTTTCCTAGGGAAGGGCAGCTAGATTAAGGCCAAGGCCTTTCATCATGCTAACTGACAACCAATCCATCACATTTGACGACACTAGCACTCCCTCTGGCAACACTATTGTGTTTTCCATCCTTGCGCGCAACATTTTCTCTGCTGCTGAAGTGCCTGGTGCGACGTGGGTTGACAAGGTACCTTCCTAAGGGGGTCACACCTGTAACTCCTGCAATTGCGCCTTGAGGGACCCAAACACAGTCTGGTTCTCCTACATAAAATCTTGAAGCGCTTCACTAGTGACATCATGGACCATTTCGTCGATGTCATGGAGATCACCTTCGGTTAAGGTGATCAAATTAATCGCCAACTTTGAGACCTTGATATTCTTCCTTGGGCCCGATCTCTCTATGATGCACGGTCGCTTTAACTGTGTGGATGCGGCCCCTGGGTCACTCTCTCTTCTGCTATTTTTGTTTCTTATGCCTCCTACATTGAGGACGTTGCTTGGCCCTCATCTGCCTGTGCTGTTGCTGCCTCTACTTACTGCATTGCTGCAGCTACTTCTATGGCCTTCTGCTGCTCCGCGGCTTTCTGTGCCACTTCTCGCACTACCCTTACCTCAGCTGCTGCTTTTTCATTCTGCATTTTCTCTACTAATTGAGTGACACACAGCTTAGCATTGTCTTTTTTCTTTTGGGCTGTCGCCTTCTCCAGTTCTACTAGTTCTGGAGCGTGCCATTCAGGAGGCCATGTCTCCAAGATAGTAAAAATCGCATCGACAGTGGCTACAAATGGTAGCTTTGTCCACTGCTTCGCTGGATCCTTTCGCGCCCTGATATAGATGTTATACATATTAGATTTGAATTCTGTAAAACTCTGAAGACTATTATGCATTGTAGGTGAGAGGTGCAGCCTCCTATTGATCCACATATGGATGCTTACCTCCATGAGCACCCAAAAAATTTTGATGCCGCGAATCCGTTTCATGTCCCTGGTGGCCCAGAGCAAAGCATACTTCGCAGCCTCTGGTAACACTCTATCAATGTTGGGGAACTGATTGTCCTCCAACAGTTCTCTCGCTACTAGCAATATGGATAATAGCAACTATGCGTAGTGGAAGGCCTTACCCTGCTTCTAGGCTTCGTGATAGTTTATCAAAAATTCCTCACAGAGGAATTCAGCCTAGTTGAACTGGACACCCTCTGCGCATTGCTCGGCCAACGCAACCATTGGCACTGATACCTCATCGGTGCAGTGCTTTCTCATAATTTTACGGCTAGGAGTTGGTCGCTACGTGCACCCCTTTGTCCTTGATGTTGGAGATAACGTAGCCCCTCTTCTTCTTCTCCAACTTATATTTCACCTTCATGGCTTCCGCGAGAGCCAAATCGCCACCTTTTCTAGCTATAATCATGGGGTCCTTTCCTTTACAGGGGAGCCGAGAAATACGGTGAATGAATTCTGCCTTGATGGGAATAGACTCCTCCAGCCATAGATACCCATCCTGCTCCAGGAAAAGAAGCTGCCTGAGGACGAAAATGGTGATGTGCATGTGGTGGAAATGTGGTATTCATAACAAGCACTTCAACTCGGCCTTTTCCACACCGTGCAACCATTTTTGTGGCTCTAACGTAATCACCACCCCCTCAGTGTTCTGCTTCATTAAGCTCCCAATCTCTAGGTGTGGAAACTTCTCGCTGTCAACGAGGTCATAATCTTCAAATTTCATGGTTGGTACGTGGCCTAGGTGTGTTCCTTCAAATACAATGTCGTCGGGGAGGAGCTGGGTCTAGAGTGAGCTTTTCGTTTCATCCAAGTTCTTCGGCACTTTTGTTTTCCCTTTCCACGGAGGGACATACGCTGGCAGTTTTGTTGGAGAGCGCAACGGTTGGATATCCTCCTCCACTCATTCTTCTTCTTCTGTTGTGGCAATCAGGGTTGTAAGTCCTCTTCTTCCTCATATGTTTCTATTGTGACTGCTTTCCCCTTCTCTTCCATGGATAGTTTGTTGTGTCGTGGATTCATCGGGGACATGCATACTCGACCCATTACTTGTTTATCATTCTTGGGCCTCGATCTTCGCAGTGATTTGGGGATTTCTGTGACAATCCCAGTGCCTTTTGGAATATCCTCTACCATTTGGGTCTGTGTGGCCTCGCCGACAGTTACCTCTTCAATTCCCAACCCATCCTTAGTGGCAGTCATCATCTCTAGGTTGTAGTCTATCTCTCACGAACTTAGGGGCTCAATTATCGCTCGGCTCTCAATGCTCTATGCTCTGCTCAAGCGCTCAATTCTCAAATGACCAAGTGTTGTTCGCTGGCCAGCCCTTTGAGTTTTATAGCACCTTTCGAATTCAAATTCGACCGTTCCCCCCAATTCTGGGCCATTAAAGCTTTCTTGGCGGCATATTTTCCCAAATCTTGCCCATAACTTGTGTCTTAATTGCCCACCGCCCACTCCATTTGGCCTCAAATCGAACATCCCCTTATGAATAGTGACACCAATGGTCACTTCCCAGCCAACCCATGTGACAATGCAGCCCTCCATGCGTGGTCGCGAACCTTGTGACGTTCTGATTCTGCACTCATCTCCCATATTGTGTAGCTCCCAGGTAGAATATTCTATGGTCCCACACTCCCTTGCAACTACCTAGAGCACTAAGACTTTTCTTCCTACAGCTGGTCAGGTGGCCGCACCACCCTTGTGGAGCTCCATCTCGTCCTCTATCATATTTCACGAAGAATCCCCATATTCCATTGTGGTGATTGGCATCGTGCACTTTACTACTTGCAATGCACTATCCTGGTCACTTTGTTTGGTGATATGCGGTCAAAGCTGTGGCAACAAACTAACCAATTCACGGCAATAGTCCTCCAACTTGTTAGTACACTCGTACACACCTTGCCTTACCATTCCTAGCTTTTCGACGATAAATGCTTCCTTTATTTCATCTTCCAACTTCTCAACCTCTACGTCCATCAAAGCACTTTTCTTCCTTAGCTGTACCCGGTCTTTTTCGATTTCACGAAGTTTAAAGTTTCCCCGTCAGATTTCTTCCTCAAGTTTTATATGTTCTATTTTGCATAGCTATGTGATTTCTTCATTCCAGTCTATGCGTACCATCGTATCTATGCGTGTTGTTGGCTTCACATGCTCCATAGCAACTACATCCTCTTCTTTATACTTCAACTTTGGAAATGCTTGCACGGTCATAGTTTTGCACATGGCCCTATAAGCCCATACAACCGCTGGTATGCACAGGTCCCAATCGGTGCATCTCACCTGGTGGGCCCTATTCAGCACTTCTCACACCTTGTCAAAGGCATCCCCATGTATGGTTTTTGGCGCACTAGGTTGTATCATCTGTCGTCCTTCGCGCACTTGTCCTGCCTACTTATGGTTGTTGTCCCTGTTTCCTATCATGAGAGCGGTGTGCATTCGTATGAGCTATGTACCATACACCTGTACCCATCTAGAAACGTGGGCATGCAGGCTGATTCATCCACCCTGCCTGGCTTCCATCCTCATCTGAGGCTTCCCAATTCGTAAGCTCATCATCTTTTTGCACTTGTGCCAGTCTCTGAAACTCTACTGGTGCGTACCCCACCACTTTGCAGGCATAGCGCGCAGTGCCCATTTCAGAGCATCAAACCGCTGTTGTTCTGGCACTTCTCTTTCAAATTTGTTCAAGAATTCATCCACTGATGTCAACTTTTCATACATAGGCAGATCTCGCACCTCTGTTGTTACCCAGTGCAGTGATCTTAACATCATGTTGCAATTGGGCGTGGTTACCTCATGTAACCAATTCTGCCATCATTCTGTTTCCTCATCTGAATCTGATGTGCAGGAGCTTTCGCGCTCCCACGAAATCTGGCAATCCATTGTAGGATTCACCCAATCCTTTTCCTGAGCGGTTATCTTGTAGATACAATCTAGCTCATTGTTTCTTTTGTCGTCATGCACTAGCTCGATGTAGAGCGATCCTTCCGTATGGTCTAGAGGTACCACTACATGTAGTGAATTTTTCTCAAAAATCATTTTGCGCTTCTTTAGATTTGTCACTCTGTTCATATCAGTGACCCAATCTATTCCAAGTAGCGATGGATAGGGATTGTTGTCATCGACAATCTCTATCACTTCGAACTTTGCAAGTGTGCTCGCACCTTCGATGTATATTGTTATCCCATGCAATCTTCCCATCGGTAGGATCTTCTGTTGGTCACCATTCGCAATTGAATAGGGGACCATTGCAAAACAAGCCCACCCATGTGTTCCCATGTCTATTTTGGCAGCACATTCATGTCCGATCCTAGATCCATGAGTACTTGATCCATTTCATACTCCCCGATTTGTGTAGTCAATCACGTTTCCCTTCCTATTTGCGATGTATGTTTCCCAAGCTTCCAGACTACGTAAGGTTCTCCTAACCTAGCGCATCTACTGATAAGTTCCTACAGTCCTTTCACAACCTTGTTCTCACGTAGCAATTTCATACATTTCTCTAGAAAGGTAGTGATCATTGAAGGATCCATCTTTGGCTCTAGTTGATCCTTACTACTTGAAGTGGAGGCCTCCGTGAAACTCTTCTTAGCTTCCATGAATGTCTCCTTCGCACGCTCCAAATCAAATTTAGGTTCCTTTGTAGGAGCCTTGCAAACCCACGCACTTTCTTCAAGCTACTTACCTTTGTCATCTGCAATTGTGATATCGCTTCGGAGTACGATGTTTACACTCAAGTCCTCTTCAAGCGACTCAACCCTCATCATTTGAAAATTCTTAGTCGGGGGAGGCTGGAGTATCCCTTTATCACTCAACCTCACCATCAGTGTAGGTTAGTCCTCCGTCTCATAATCAAACTGATTACAATATAAACATGATGCTCTCGTCGGATTTGTACAATCGCGGGCATAATGCCCTGGCCCTCCGCAATTGTAACAAATCAGCTGTCTGCGACCCCTTCCAAGTCACATTCCACCTCGACCTCATCTACGGCCCTAAAATCCAATGTGCGCCATCCCTGCATTTGGATCGAGGGCTTGTGTTTCGGTCTACACCCTGTAGGTAGGATTCTAATCCATCATCAGCTCGTAACTTCTACAAGTGCGCTCATCATGGCCTATCGATCTGCAAAAATTATAGAACAATTGTTGGGATGTCTGTGTATACTTCTGTAATAGGTGACAGTTATCTGTGGTGTGTTTTTCTCCGATCTGAAAAATCCCGCACCATAATGCAGGCATCGTGCTCTGTCCTACCTGTGCCTCTAGTCTTAATGGCATCGACCCTCCTCCCACCAAGTAGTTCATGAAGACTAGACAATGGTCCTTATCATGCCCCTAGCCTCGCACTTTATGCACCATACTTCCTTGCGCACTTCGGGGTGAGTTGTCATGTCCTGTTTTAAACTCTGCATTTCTAGACACAAATTTTGTAGTTGCACATGGATTCGTTGGACTCCCAGGCTAGGATCTTATATTGGGGTCTCGTATAGTCTCATTGCAATCTCAAAAGCTTCGGCCTAGGTGGATAAATTTTGTTGCGACAACGCCATCCTTAGATGCGGTGTTAGTGACGCTACAAACCATGCACAGTGCTGCCCATCCGTCAAGGTCATGTTGGCTTCGCGAATCATACTCTTCAGTCTCTAATCCAGATACCATGGGGTTTTGCCTGGAAGCATCATGATTTGCTTAAACCCGATAATCGATTGTGTCTCCAACTTTGACCTGCTAAATTCCTTGTTCAGCGCAGCCTAGATATCTATGATCCTGCGTTTGGATGGTCATTAGAATGCTTAATGTACCATGTTAGTGCGCGATCCTACAACGCACTTACTAGCGTCGCCTTCTTTATATTGCATCCACAACTCCTTGTTCTTCGCATACGGCCTTTACCATGAACCAAAATTTGTCCGGATCTTCGTTCCCTACTCCTCTGAATACTAGCAATTTTATCGCACTCGCCATATTGAACTATGGCGGTGGCGGAGGTGGTGTGGGTGGAGATGGAGATGAATATGGTGAGACTAGTGGTGGTGTAGGTGGAGGTGGTAGGTGCAAAATTCACTTCCTTATCAGACTTACCATGCTTCTTGTTGAGCCTCAAACCTACACTTATTTACCCATCCTCCCAACAGCCTTTTCCTACTCATTTCCTTCTTTTGTCATCATTTCCTTCATCAACTTGTTCAATTCATTGCATTATAGGACTTTTTAACATGATTTGCTAATTGTGCTAATGATTGACTGTTGGTTTAGATTTTTGGTTCAAGTGCTGCAATTCCGCAGCTGATACAGGGTTTCCGCAGCCGATCTCTGATTCTGCAGCCAATCCCAGATTCCGCAGCCATTTTCTTGTTTGCTATGATCAAGGTGTCCTCCAGAGGAAAGAGCCACATGGGCAAGTTTGTATGCCTGTGTACATGGTGTGTGTGCTGTCAGCTCAGCCAAACTGGCCATCTACACCCTTTGTCAACGTGGAGGTAACTCTGGTCAAACGGCAAGGTTGCAAATGGTGGCACGGCTCTGCGTGTTCAGGTGGAGCACGAAAGTCACATATGGCCTCTTCTTTAGCCACGAAGGCTGTAGGGGACAAGAATCCAACAGCAGATTTATCAATCATGATGACCGCTTCCTAAATACGTGCATGGTGCTGCTGAACGTGTATTTTGCATAGCTTTTAGTTAGCTTAGTTTACGCACAGAACAGTTTTTGTTCCTGCTATAAATAAAGCGTTTCTACACGTTGATTAGTTAGTTTTTGGAAGTTAGTCTTTTGCTGTTGTAAACTCTGTTTCAAGACTCTTTTACATAGTGTCTACTCTCCCCACTGTATTTTGTTATGTGCTGATTTAATACCAAGAAGACAATTCTGTTCTTACCTGCGTAGCTGATCTTTTTAATTGGTTGAAGTGGATGGAGGGCCCCTGTCTACTATAACCATTGTACAGTAGCTTTTAAAGTTGCTTTCTTGCATTCCTTTTTTCTCTAATTCACCATGTATATTAATGTACAGTTTGAATCATTCTGCTTTACGTTTCTGTACTTTTCATGACTGATCAGTGTGTGTTTTTACAGCTTTGTTAGGAGCCCAAGACAGTGTGCTTTTCCTTCTTTCTAACACTAGTGGCATCTGAAGTTGTCTTATCTAAACTGCTGACTTTCACTTTGATTTTCATTAGTTTCCTTGCTTTGTTAGTTTCCTTGCCTAGTTTACTTTATCAAGTTTTGTCAAGTTGCTAATCTCTTGATGGTTCTTTTTATCATGATTCACTAACTTTTATGGGACCAAAACATCATTTAATTGCAACTTGGTTTATTTAGTTTTAGACTCATATTGCTAATTCACTCCTAACTCTTTTTCACATGATCAATTTAGCTAAAGGCAGAATGTTAAGGGAGAATTAAGTAGTGTGATTTGTCACTTAATTTTTTCATTGCTTTAGATTCAATAGAGGAGTTAGAGTAGTGTTCTTGCTTTCAGCTGAGTTAATGTAGATGTCATTTTCATTCTTATCAGCAGTAAAGGTATTGGACTAGTGCCATTGGTCTTTTTGTTTGATGCTTTACTTTCATTCGAAGCTTTAA
>APFE030562935.1:4171-37913 GCA_000404065.3 Pinus taeda
TCTTAACTGCTCCTAGATCACCATTCATCCACTTCTCCTCTTTTCAGTATGATGAAATGATTCTCCTTTGCCTTTCATCTCTGATTTCCATCATTCCATCCCTTCGGTAGTTTGATAATTGTATCATGTGTGGCTGTCTCGCTCCCTAATCCTCTTATGACCAAGAAGACGCAATAGCAAGCCTTAATCTATGACTCCACGCCCAATGGTTTGAAACTTATCACACCTTACCTTGCCTCTTTGCTTGAGATTTCTACTTTCCATCCAAACCCAAACAAAAAACCCCTGAGCCAAAAGCTAGCCTAAAATCATCAACAAAGTTGAATCATTAAAGAGAGAGCCCTCTCTGATTGCAGGTGGGCTAGAACCTGCAATCCAAAGATTGGTTTGTTGTTACCTCGGCCGTATCCCTATAAGGATCCTAGGGACAACCTGAGTGATAACAGTATCCCCAAATGAGTAAGCCCATATTCATAATATTTGTTATTAAATTATATATAAATGCAAATGACACTTTTCATTCATAACATCATCTTTATCACTAGTGATGACTTATTCCTTAATATAATAGCACCATATAATGAGTGTCAAACTATACACATGACTTCTTTAATCTAAGAGAATTATACATTAATCCCTTCCTCAAAGATAATATAAACACTTTTCCTTTTTAGCTCATATTTGCATTTACAATTTATTTACTTGGCCATTTCCTTCTCATTCTGTATTTGTATTTATAATTTATTTGCTTAGTTATTTCAATTCAAACATATTGTTGTTTTTGTTTTGGGTTAGATGAAGCCTTTTTTCTTGTTGCATATAGGGAGCTTTAGCAATATTGTCATCACAGAGTAAAATGATGAGATCTAGTTCAAAAATAAGGAACCTTCCTCACCTCCTTTAATGGTTTATCCAGTTGTTGGGGTGTATGTTGTTTAATGCATGAAATGCTTTAAAAGGATATTCATCCCCAAACAAGGAACAATACGAAGTTATTCGACATTACATATTCTTGGGTGTGTAACAAACTCTTTGCCTAGCACCTAAATGTTTCATGTGATGATATAGTTGAACTCTCACAGGACATCACTTGTCTTTGGATAATTGACAAGCTAAATATACCTATCCTCCCATTGGATGGAAGAAGTTGTTCTCCCTCAAAGGAGAAAGCCCCTATAGGTTTGCAAACGTGTCATATATTTCCTTATCTAGAAAAAATTAAGGTCCAAGATTGAAGTGGAAAAAAATTTGGAAGACAATCCTCAGTATGCCAAGGAAGGGGTCAACATTTTGCAGTTCAATTATATGATTCCTTGACCACTTCATGAAGGTTATGCAAGAAAACATAGGGTTTCACAACTCCAAACCAAGGTAGAATTGGCTAGAATGTTAAAACCAAAATCTCTTCCAATTAGGAAAAACAGTTCTCCTCCATCAACATAAAAATTTGTCATCAAAACTTCTATAAAATGATTTCTTGCTTGTGGTTTTCAAATCTATGCACAAAAGAAAGCTCACTCGCTAATCCATCTTTTGCCCATTGATAATACTTATAATTTTGAATGTGTACATTACTACATATTCTAAGTTGTCTTTCATATTCTTGTATGTAGCTATAATGTGTGGTTTGTGAAGTTAACAACTAGCATAAACCTATCTTAACCCCACCCTTCATCTATCAATCAATAGGAGGGATATATAAACATCAAATTCGAACTTGTAGATTGACATTCCCTAGGGTAATCATGTAGCTCTCTATTCTCTGACCTCTTAGCATATTAGTTGTCAATGTTGAACCTACTCTTGTAAACCCCTAGAGGCCCTTTTTCGATTTCCTACGAAAATGTTCTACCCAAATTAGTATCATAGGTTGATAGGGTACCGTCATCCTCAATATCTTTTTGTTGACTATGTATTTTCCCAAATTTGATTTTTGGGTTGAAAGTTATGGGCTATGAACTTTTTGCCAATTTGGCCCAATTTTCTATTGTTATGGTACAACACTTTTCAACTATTTTTTTGAGACTTAATATACCTAGATTTGGAATCTAACTTTGTGGCTATGTTCTATTATCCAATACCCTTCTATTGACTACTTATGTGCCCCAATCTAAGCTCTAGTTAGAGAGTTGCGCCCTCTAGAAATAATTTGGTCACTGATTTCCCCCCTTTTATTGTTTCACGTGTTGTAGCTCATTTTATTTTCTTTGTGTATTATATATATACTCAAAAAAAAAACACAAGGTCAAAGGTTTTGATTTAGAATCTTAATTAATTTTTAATGGTGGATTAAGCATCATTGATCAAGTTGTAATGCAGACTTGCGGATTTCGGTGGGTTCCCATTCACCAAAGTCAATAGAGGTTAAATGTCATTTGATTAGTTAGGCGTGATGGAGAATACCTGAGGGGTCCAATAGATGGAGCAAACTCAACGACACTACATGCCTAACAGTTAGCCCACCGAGTGCCTTTGTAAATACTTTCGGAGATCTCTATTAACCACAGACCAATGGTGTATAAGCATTATAGGGGACTCCATTGGATTTCCTCTGTACAAGAGTGTGCCCCCGTAATACTTCGGCAAGTGAGCATGGTTTTATAATTTGGTTGTTCTTTCACTACCTCTTCACTATCTCGTCACCCTTATTCCTTCGCCACCTCACCTACCATGTCACCTATAAACTCATCCATCTTGTCACCATGTCATTGATTCAAACACCCGACGTATGCGTTTATTTCCATTTTCCCTCCCGTTTTTCTATTCTTCCTGTAAATCTTTGTTGGGTAGCGGAGGCCCTGCATAATGGTTTTGGGGCTCAAAGCCCACAATTTTGGGTAAAAGTATGGTAAAGGCTTTGTGAAGTGCACGGGGCACGAATTGTAATGAGTCAAAGGGTTGTCCACCCAAAAATAATGTAAGAAAATAGAAAGTGAAATAGAGCAAGGCTCTATGGTTAGAAGTCAATCTTAGTTTTGGATCTTGAATTTTATGGGTTTATGAAGGCACTAGTTGCTCTGCATCTATAAGTCTGAGTCAAGGGTGTTGGTAGATAGATAGAGGCTCTACAATTGTGTGTGCAGAGGCCTGGTAGAGTCCACAGCTCTGGACGGGGTATACCTGGTAGAGTCAATACAGAGAAAATTTACGAAATGAAGAAACTCAGAAATTTGCGTCAGAAGCGCAGCGACACTGTCCTAAGCGCAGTGTCAAATTCATCTCTCGTTTTGAGGGGGTTCCCGATGTCCAAATTGAGCGAAGGATAGCTCATTGGAAAGCATGTCCTATCTAGTTTCTATAGCTACCCTTCATTTCCAAAATGGTCAAATTTTGACCCTCCAAAAGTTGATTCTCCCAAGACTAGTCAAAAGCGCAGCGCCAGCCTCCAAACATGGAAGAAACATGATTTTTTGGGTGTTTTTTGACCTTTTGATTGCCCATTTGACCCAAAAAAAATTAGCAAAGTGGTTTTCCTGACTCTGTTTGGCCTTCTCTGCTGAGGCCCTTCGTTTCCTGACATAGCCTTCATGAAGTGGCAGGGGAATCTAATAATTAAACTATGAAATGTCAACCCTGTCACTGGTGTACTGAGGATTGTCTTCCAAGAACTTCTCCACTTCAACCTTTGACCTTAACTTTTTTCCAGATGGGGCAATGTAATACACGTCGGCGATCCTGCTGCTCCCTTCTACTCTAATAGAGACCAATTGCTCCCAGCCTGTGGGAGGGCGAGGTATATCTGGCTTGTCAATTATCCATAGATAATGGTTATTATCCTGCGAGAGTTCAGGTGGATCATCACATGAAGCATTTGGGCGCCATGCAGAGGCTTTGTTACACACCCAAGGATCCACAGAAGCATAATGCTGAATAATTTCCACCTAAAAATAATGTAAGAAAATAGAAAGTGAAATAGAGCAAGGCTCTATGGTTAGAAGTCAATCTTAGTTTTGGATCTTGAATTTTATGGGTTTATGAAGGCACTAGTTTCTCTGCATCTATAAGTCCGAGTCAAGGGTGTTGGTAGATAGATAGAGGCTCTGCAGCTGTGTGTGCAGAGACCTGGTAGAGTCCGTAGCTCTTGATGGGGTATACCTGGTAGAGTCAAAACAGAGAAAATTTACGAAATGAAGAAACTCAGAAAATTTGTGTCAAAAGTGCAGCGCCACTATCCTAAGCGCAGTGTCAAATTCATCTCCCATTTTGAGGGGGTTCTCGATGTCCAAATTGAGCGAAGGATAGCTCATTGGAAAGCATGTCCTATCTAGTTTCTAGAGCTACCCTTTGTTTCCAAAATGGTCAAGTTTTGACCCTCCAAAAGTTGATTCTCCCAAGACTAGTCAAAAGCACAGCGCCAACCTCTAGACAGGGAAGAAACATGATTTTTTGGGTGTTTTTTGACCTTTTGATTGCCCATTTTACCGAAAAAAATTAGCAAAGTGGTTTTCCTGAATTTTTTTGGCCTTCTCTGCTGAGGCCCTTCGTTTCTTGACATAGCCTTCATGAAGTGGCAGGGGAATCTGATAATTGAACTGTGAAATGTCAACCCCGTCACTGGTGTATTAAGGATTGTCTTCCAAGAACTTCTCCACTTTAACCTTTGACCTTAACTTTTTTCCAGATGGGGCAATGTAGTACACGTCTGCGATCCTGCTGCTCCCTTCTCCTCTGATAGAGACCAACCGCTCCCAGCCTGTGGGAGGGCGAGGTGTATCTGGCTTGTCAATTATCCACAGATAATGGTTGTTATCCTGTGAGAGTTCAGGTGGATCATCACATGAAGCATTTGGGCTCTACACAGAGGCTTTTTTACACACCCAAGGATCCACATAAACATAATGCCGAATAATTTCCACCCGAAAATAATGTAAGAAAATAGAAAGTGAAATAGAGCAAGGCTCTATGGTTAGAAGTCAATCTTAGTTTTGGATCTTGAATTTTATGGGTTTATGAAGGAACTAGTTGCTCTGCATCTATAAGTCCGAGTCAAGGGTGTTGGTAGATAGATAGAGGCTCTGCAGTTGTGTGTGCAGAGGCCCGGTATATTTCGCAGCTCTGGATGGGGTATACCTGGTAGAGTGAAAACAAAGAAAATTTACGAAATGAAGAAACTCAGAAAATTTGTGTCAAAAGCACAGCGCCACTGTCCTAAGCACAGTGTCAAATTAATCTCCCATTTTGAGGGGGTTCCCGAGGTCCAAATTGAGTGAAGGATAGCTCATTGGAAAGCATGTCCTATTTAGTTTCTAGAGATACCCTTTGTTTCCAAAATGGTCAAGTTTTGACCCTCCAAAAGTTGATTCTCCCAAGACTAGTCAAAAGCACAGCGCCAGCCTCCAAACAGGGAAGAAACATGATTTTTTGGAAGTTTTTTGACCTTTTGATTGCCCATTTGACCCAAAAAAAATTAGCAAAATGGTTTTCCTGACTCTGTTTGGCCTTCTCTGTTGAGGCCCTTCGTTTCCTGAAATAGCCTTCATGAAGTGGCAGGGGAATCTGATAATTCAACTGTGAAATGTCAACCCCGTCACTGGTGTACTGAGGATTGTCTTCCAAGAACTTCTCCACTTCAACCTTTGACCTTAACTTTTTTCCAGATGGGGCAATGTAGTACATGTCTGCGATCCTGTTGCTCCCTTCTCCTCTAATAGAGACCAACCGCTCCCAGCCTGTGGGAGGGCGAGGTATATCTGGCTTGTTAATTATCCATAGATAATGGTTGTTATCCTGTGAGAGTTCAGGTGGATCATCACATGAAGCATTTGGGCGCCATGCAGAGGCTTTGTTACACACCCAAGGAACCACAGAAGCATAATGCCAAATAATTTCCACCCGAAAATAATGTAAGAAAATAGAAAGTGAAATAGAGCAAGGCTCTATGGTTAGAAGTCAATCTTAGTTTTGGATCTTGAATTTTATGGGTTTATGAAGGCACTAGTTGCTCTGCATCTATAAGTCCGAGTCAAGGGTGTTGGTAGATAGATAGAGGCTCTACAGCTGTGTGTGCAGAGGCCTAGTAGAGCCCGCAGCTCTGGACGGGGTATACCTGGTAGAGTCAAAACAGAGAAAATTTACGAAATGAAGAAACTCAGAAAATTTGTGTCAAAAGCACAGCGCCACTGTCCTAAGCGCAGTGTCAAATTCATCTCCCGTTTTGAGGGG
Source organism: Pinus taeda (assembly GCA_000404065.3). Taxonomy (NCBI): domain Eukaryota; kingdom Viridiplantae; phylum Streptophyta; class Pinopsida; order Pinales; family Pinaceae; genus Pinus; species Pinus taeda. Next base: position 10,334 of record APFE030562935.1, read on the forward strand.
GTTCCCGATGTCCAAATTGAGCGAAGGGTAGCTCATTGGAAAGCATGTCCTATCTAGTTTCTAGAGCTACCCTTCATTTCCAAAATGGTCAAGTTTTGACCCTCCAAAAGTTGATTCTCCCAAGACTAGTCAAAAGCGTAGCGCCAACCTCCAAATAGGGAAGAAACATGATTTAATGGGTGTTTTTTGACCTTTTGATTGCCCATTTGACCCAAAAATAATTAGCAAAGTGGTTTTCCTGACCATATCTCCTTCCATGGCATGGGATCGCCAAGATATCGAAGGACCTGGATGCCACAAAGAGTATGCTCCAGACCTCGCTTCTTCTAGATGATATAAGGTTTGATGGTCTACCGCTGTGCTGAATACCAAGTATCAAGTTCAAAGATTGGGATCTTGCGGATAGCGAGAAGTTCCCTTAGTTGACCGAGGATAAATTATTGTGGCAGAAGTGGCTAAGGGGTTTGGAAAAGGCGAGATTACTCAATCTGAGGTGGATACCCCACTATCACTGCGCGACCATCACCATTTTTGTTATCCGAAAATTACTATGTATGGCACATGATGGGTATCTCTGGTTGGAGGAACCAATTCCCATCACGGCCGATTTAGTACATCGACTTACCCATCTGCCTACTAAAAGGAATGACCTTGCAGACATAGCCAGCATGAGTAGTGATGTGGGTCTCGCCGAAGCAATGAAGGCTAAATATAAGCTGGAGAAGCGGAAGCGCGGGTATGCCATAGCGAGCATCAAAGACCAAGGGATGCGAGTCGCCACGCAGCTATTGGCCCATAAAATCATGAGGAAATGCCATGCAAACGAGGTGTCAGTACCTGTCATTACGCTTGCGGAACAATGTGCAGAAGGGGTTCAGTTCAACTGGACACAGTTTCTATGTGACGAATTTTTGACCAATTGTAAGGAAGCACAGGAGAAAGCTAAGACTTTCCATTATGCATGGTTGCTACTATCAATCCTTCTGGTTGAAGGAGAGCTGTCGTAGGGTAGTCAGTTTCCCAGCATCAACAAGCTCCTACCTGAAGCAGTGTGGTATAACTCGCTTTAGGCTACAAAGGACGCCACAAGGGTGTGTGACATCAAGGTATTTTGGATATTCATGTAGGCGAGTATCCAGACATGGATCGCTCATAGACTGCGGTTGTCTCCGACAGTATATGACACTTTGCAAAACATGCCCGAGTTCAAAGCGGACATACATAACCTATATATCTGAGTGCGGAAGGATCCTAAACTTACATGGGTAAAGCTTCCGTTCATTGCAGCGGACGATGCATTCTACGAGGTACTAGTAGCATGGCCCCCGGAGTGGCACACCCCAGATGTGGCCCTATTAGAAAGGATGGCAACACAATAGCGAAAGAAGGAAATCCAGTGGCGACTCACTGACCTGGCAGAAAGGACACGTCAAGGACAACTGGCAGCTTCACAACAGGAGGCAACCAAGGAAGTAATAGCTGAGGAGACCACGGAAGATTAGGAAATGTCATCAGAACAGGACATGCAGAGGGAAACAAAGACACGGGAACACACAGACCTTCCCACAAAATCGACCCAAGGCAAGAGGCCGCGCATCAAGGAATCGCCACATACACGCAAAAAGTTAAAGACAATAAAGACTTTGGAGAAAGAATTTCTTAACAACAACAAACTGGTGCACAGTCTCACTCCAGGTGCCTTGGAGGAGCTGATGACAGAGTAAACAACTATGTTAGGGGAGCTCAGAGCGTAGCCACAGGCATTACAGGTGTGACCCCTGGGAGGGATGATACCAAACCTAGCAGATGACTCAGCCGCAGCCGAGTAGATGGTGCACACCCACACAATGAGCACTTTAGTGTTGCTAGTAGGCGTTGTCTTAGCAGAAGCCGAAGATAACATGAGAATTTGGGGGTTGAATTTGGCCACCCTTCCTAGAGAAACCCTATACCAACTGCAGGATGGGGTAATCGCTGAGCTTCGTGCCAGGGAAGGTTGCACCCTCCAAATCTTAATGGAGCACAAGGAAAATTTGGAGCAGTTCAGTCTACAGCGTGATGACTTGATCAAACATAACCAAGAAATGGAACAAGCCGTGGTGGTGGCCTGCAGTAAGGTACCAAAATTGGTTGTCCCAACGGAACTTCCTAAAGCTGACAAGATTCATCACATGGCTGCAGGATTCCGTACGGCCCAAGATTAGGCCGCAAAAGCCCAGTGGAAATTAAATTTACAAATTTCGGAGCTAATACTGAAGGCGCAGCCACCCACACCCCCAAAAGTTTGAGAGCAGCGCTGCGAGGAAATTCAAGCAGGACTGGAAGTGATAAATCATGTTGTCCAAGATTGTTTGGAATTGTTGGATCAGTCCCTCCTGACGCTCACATCCCTCCAGGAAGACCCAATGCTACAACAGGTAGAGGTAGAAGCATGTGAGTTATAGCAAGCTTATGACAAAGTTCGGGGAACTGTACAAACAGTCGCCATCATGCAATGGTTGGCCAAAATGAGGGAGGCACAGGTTCTCAAGGCACAATTTGACGTTGCTTGGCAGAAGGAAGTAGTGCTTAAAGAACGCATCTAGCCATGGCTTGATGAGGCATTCGCGGTTTCCACCACCATCAAGGGAAAGATAGCACACATGTAGGTAGTATATGAACCTGAACAAGTAAAGGAAACTGATACTAATGCATCGGTGGCTCGTGTAGAATGGGTACAATAGATGGCGGAATATTTTGTTGCAAGTATGAGAGAAGCGCAAAAGTTGCTGAATGACCTCTGTGCGAAGATTTTCGCACCAGCTGAGTGACTCAGGACGAGTCACGATGATTGTGTTGGGGGGCTGTTGGGTAGGAGAGGCCCCGCGTAACAGTTTTGGGGCTCAAAGCCCACAATTTTGGGTAAAAGTGTGGTAAAGGCTCCGCGAAGTGCGCGGGGCGCGAATTGTAATGAGTTAAAGGGTTGTCCACCCGAAAATAATGTAAGAAAATAGAAAATGAGTCGGCTTGCCCATGGTCCACGGACCATGGAAGTGTATAAATAGAGCAAGGCTCTATGGTTAGAATTCAGTCTTAGTTTTGGATCTTGAATGTTATGGGTTTATGAAGGCACTAATTGCTCTGTGTCTGTAAGTCCAAGTCAAGGGTGTTGGTAGATAGATAGAGGCTCTGTAGCTGTGTGTGCAGAGGCTTGGTAGAGTCTGCAACTGTGTGCACGGACCCCTACAGTTGTGTGTGCAGGGTGGATCTGGTTCTATTGACAAAAGATAAATAAAGATAAGAAATTATGAATCATTGTATGCTTTATCACGAATCTATCTATTGTTTAGATCTGAATTTATGCATTGTCTTTAAGAATGATGATTGCACACATTGGGTTTTATGTTAAGTGTTTGCTTAAAGACTGTAAGAAGAAGATCATATCTGTAATAATTTCATTAATAAGAAAGTGCATATGTACGGATCTATGTGGAAGCCCAACAGTGGTATAGTGGTGCAAGGCCGCAGAATGGTTCACGACCCCTCTAGACCACATCAAGACATCCCAGGGGTGTGGAAACCTAGTTCCAACACCCACACCTACTACCTCGGGTGAGACATCAGTCCGCACTCCACGAACTGTTGCTGAAAGGGCCAGTAGTGCGGGATTTGTTTGGCTAGTAACTCTTACAAACTTGGGTCAGGCCCCAATAAGCCAACAATCTCATTACTCTTGCTCATTTCATTTATCATTGTTCCTGACTCTGCTTCCGTGGATTGGGATTGCACAAATCATATCCCTAGTCAGTATCAATCATTGCTAATAAGGTATTTGCATGTCATCTCTTGCATCCTAGTTGTCAAAATGTCCAAGAAAGCCATTCTAGCAGGCTCTTCTTTTCATATCCCATTAATGGACACTGAAAGGGACGTCTTTGACCTAATTTTCTCTATAGATTTCATAGAATTTCACTAGCATGTCCTACTTAACCAAGAAGAGTATCATGTGTATGTTGATGTTGTTAGGTTTGGTGTTTTAGCTGCAATGATTCCTCAAACATATTTTTTCCCAAAATTCATTTATTGGCTAGTCTCTGCCCTATATCCACAGAAATGTTTGTCATGAAAATGTTTGGGGAAAATATCTTCCAAGTGTCTTCCCTTTTGATTCAGTAGGCATGGTGTTTTCCTTCTTTGAACTCCTATACTTTTTTCTAAGAGGAAATCCTATTTTATGCCTTTCAAAATCTATCTAGGTCAAATTATGCTCAATTAACTTTCCTTTTAATGTCCACTAGGAAGCATTTGCCTTTGGAACCCACTCATTTCCCTTTAGATACTTTTGTTGAGGAGGTTAGACCTATTCTTCAAATTATGGCCAAGATTTTGGAAAGAGAAGACACAACTGTTATTGATAGAGCTATCTTGGGAATGTTTAGTTTGATGGTGAATCTTGAGACAATTTTTGACATACCTGCTTTCTAGGAAAATATGGTCAACTCTCAATTAACAGATCTTGCCCTGAATGGATGTTTCAAATTTCCCTCTTTGGTTGCTTATCTCTTTTTATATACTCATGTTGAAATATTTATGCACCTGGGATTGAATATTATGGATCCTCATAAAAAAAACAATCAATGGTGTTTTAGACAAATGTTGTAATAAGTAATGCCAATAATGAGGGGTTGTTGTATTTCACCACTTCTTTTCTATCAGTTTCCTATTAAATCATAAACAACTCCCCTTCACCTTATATACTACCAAATCCCCATTCTATTCTTCAGCTCAGTAAAGATGTCAAAGTAGGTGATTGGTTTTTATTTGAAAAATATGCAGAAATCAGATTATATGGAGCAGAAGTTGCCCCCTATAGACTCCCCACATTTGTGCTTATGAGATTATTTTCTTTAGAATTTTTCAGGCAGAGTTTGAATGTTGATCAAGTATATTTTTTTCTAGAAAATAAAAGGCATTAATTTAAATTGCCAAGGACAGTTGGACCTTTTATTGTAAATAATAAGCAAGCAATAGGAGAAGTACAAAAAATTCTTGAAGGTATGAATTTGCAGTTGGGTGAGAAATGTGCATATGACCATCACCATATTATTTCAAATAGAAGAGTGAAGAATTCCTATGCTTCCTATGTACATGAGCCCTGACTAGATGTCAAGAAGCTAGCAATCAAGAGGGATGGAAGTTGAAACTCCCCATTCAAGTGAAGAATTTGAAAAGAGGCAGTGAAAATGCTATTGATTTGGAAGAAGAAGTAGATAAAGGCTATAAGAGGATTATGTTATCTGAGGGGGGCGATTCTTCACCAATAGTAGGTTTTCAATTGTAGTTGGGGGAAGTTATTTGCACACCTTCTTCCCCTGTTACAAAAGAGGATGCTCAAAGTTTTGTTCCAATTATAAAACAATTATATTCTCATATTGAAGAAAGGAATAGAAAAGTCAAAAAAAGCATGGAGTCCCAATTAGAAGCTCATTCCATCTCAGATTACCAGACTAGATTTATTTTTGCCATGGACTTGGAGAGAAATCAACTAAATATATCTTTCTCTCACCCCTATGCTTTGATTGTATCTTCTTCATGAGGTTTCAAGACTGTTAACTTGACAGTAGATGCTAGAGAGATCCCATTACCTTACAAAATCCTATTACACTGGGAAATGATCCTTTTTGTGAACATGGCCTTTGCATTTTCAACACCATACTTCTGCATGGGTCTCATTCTAGACTTATTTTCCCTTTTTGAGACTTTGCAACTCCATATGGAGGCTAGCCAATTGCGACTGAATCTGTTGCACTCCTAGATTCGTATCCTAAATAGGTGAGGGTTCCAACTTCATAGCAATCTCCAGTGCCTTAGCCTACATTCCAATCTTCTATTGTGACAGTGGAAATCTCAAATGAGGTAATAGAGAAGAAATATACCAATCATTGTGTTGTTCATCCGTGATCTGCATATTATCCTATTGCAGTAGACATTTCAATCTTTGATCAAAACCCCATTCAAATTCGCTTACCCTCTGCTTGATTTCTTGGACCTTCGTTACAGACTGAGCTTGAGACTTGGGCTTTTTAAATTCATTATTTAGCGCATCCTTCGTATCTTTTAGCATCGCAACTGGATGAGTTTTACTAAACTTAATATAAAATATTAATTCCCTACCTCGTAATGCTTTGATTAGTTACACTTTCTTCAGGTCATCATACGTTACCTGTTGTTACTTCCACGCAGCATCTGCTACGAACTAGAATTGTTCAGGGTCTTTTGTCCCCAAACCCTTGAATATGGGCATATTCATAGCATTCTCCATACTGAATAACAGAGGTGGAGGTGGAGGTGTAGGGGTGTGAGGTGGAGTGGATGGATGTGGTATTCCTGCAACACCCTGATTTACCGTCTATGGCACACCTTAAGGCATCTTCAGACTACTACTTTCTTCATCACTATCAGATGCTCCCAATAAAGGACTGTACTTAGCAACTGAATCTAGATCTCTTCTTAGTGGCTTTCCACTTCGCATAGTTCCCGTTAAGTCTTGTCTAAACATCAATTCAATGACATAACTCATTTCTCACATAATAGCATTTTAATCCAAGTTTTCAGGGACTTCAGATACTTACCTTTTGGTCCTTTGAAAAACCAACAATTTTCTTTTCTATAACTAACAAATGTGTCAATCGTGTACTCAGTAATGAATCCACCCAAAATGATATTGATCCATTAATTGAAAACCCTCATGATCTTGTTTTCTGATCCTTCCAAGTGCCTCACTAGTTTTGGAGTCCACACAATAGGATTTTCCAACTTCCACATACCTTGACCATCTCGCAATTCATCCAACCATTCGTATAACTCACACGGAAAAGAGCAGAAGAAAATTTTGTAGTCTTCTGTATACAAGTATCTATTCAACCACTCTTCCTTCAACAAGCGTCGATTCTTGTTTTCCTAGGCTGCAAACTCGTGCAGCTTCCGATCTATCCACTTTTCAATCTCCTTCTTAGTTGGTATCCATTTATGAGACATCACACATTTCTCAGATAGATCTCAGTAACGGAGCCATTTGTTGGCTTGAGGGGATTTAGACCCAGGTTCAGAGTTAGATTCGCTAACCAACAAAACCCTACACTATCATCCCTTTCGGCAACAACCCGCATAATGCAGGCTGCAATCTCACCCCAGGCAGTATTGGGGGATGTTAGAACCAGGTTTCTGCATCCAAAGGACTATGTGATGTGTTTTTGTTACTCTTAGGGCTTTATTCCGACCTTCACGAACCCTAATCCTTGAAACTTGGAAATTACAGTAACTAATAGATAACATATCCAAACTCTTCGCTAATTGTTCTAAACATTCATAACATCATATAATTAAAAATATCTACCACTTTCACGCATATATTAAGTAATTTTCATGATAAATACAGTAAAAATAGTGAACATATAGTAATTTCAAAAGTAAATAATAACACACAGATACGCAGATAATGCTCCAAAACAACATTTATTTTTCTTAGATCTTCTATTACAGACTCTTTCAACCCTGTGCACATAGCTGTAGCGGCCCACGCACTCAGCTGCGGACTAACCAAGGTCTCCTCGCACATAGATGTAGGAGGCTTCCCCTTTGCCTAAGTACATAATACAGACTTCTATCTCTTACTTAGATCATTCATTGATAGATATATATCTTATGACTCTCTATGACTCCTTTTATATCTTTCTCTGTTACAATACTGTGGTCTACTAACCATGGGTGGTTCACAAAAAAACTTAACTCCTAACAAACTAAGGGGCTTTGACCTTCATATAACCCCTTTTACTCCTATCAACCTGTGCGCTCCGTTCCTCAAAATGTGAAGACTTTACACTAATAACAAAACTTTTTACAAAATTTACCCTAAGGAACCCTGTCCCAACAAAACCCTATACTAAAATCCATGGTGGGCACATCTATATATTAATGCAAAGGTAATATGGTCTAAACCTAAGGTGAAAGACATGATTACAAGGAACATACAAACCTAAGGTAATAACCTATGGAGAAAAGACATTACAAAGTGGGCACAATTTTTAAATGTCAGGACATAAACCTTATGGTATCAAAACCATGGTGCAGAACTTATGTTAACAAAACCTAAGGTATTAATTTCATATATGGCGGAGTTATGACAATGTATAAACATGTTCAGACATGGTGGATCCAAGTTTGGAGCAACAATGCCACATAGATTTCCACTGAATCATTGGAGAATTGTTGCGGTAAAGTTGAGACCGTTGGGAAGAATCCAGTCATGTGCCACTAGTGTGTATTGACCACTGAGGGTCATAACTGCCAGTCCAATGATAATGCGCCATGAGTTTCATGACCTGTGTACCACATCACCATCGGGTTATGTTGATAGGTCAATCACAACAATTGTTTTGATGTAAAATGTGCCACGAGAGTTTCTTAAGCCACAAGTAAGAGTTGTTGTCGTGACTGTTGGGGAGTAGGTGATCACATGCCGTGGATGTCCACAACGGATTGACCATGGGTTGCAAAGTATTATCATCACTGACCTTGCTTATAATTATATGTTATGGTCCAAACAACACGGAGGTGGCAGTCCAATCACATGCCAACAAAACACGAAGTTGTTGCATCGTATCGGCCATAGGGTTGTGGATGTGTTGACCGTCAGGTTAGAATATCCGCCAACTAATATGTATTAAATTGTAGCAAGTTCCATGGGGTTTTGGTTACGTGATAATCGAGTTATGATGCCATGTGCTATGGTTTCATTTCACCGCAAACCATAGTATTTAAACTATGCACCCAAATTAAGATGTATTGAGACCATATACCATATTGGTATGGTAGTTGCTCTATGTGTAACATTTATATTGCACCGAGATATGTATTCACCTAATACCAATTTTTTTTTCCAATTATAGCCTAGGAGGTTTGACCCTGGAACCTACTTGAGGCTTATTAAAACCTTAGCCATTGCACCAGTGCTGGGGGGAGTTAAATAGTGAGCTCCAGAATAGAGTCATATTGGTTCCTGTAATGTTCATTTGAGCATGTCTTGGTCATCCTTGGGCCTTTTTGCGAATGGAGATAGGCGCTGGAAAGATGAGACACAGGCCTTCTTTCTGACAGTCACCAGCAGTGCTTGCATGCACAGTTCAGTTGGGTGAAACTCTATGTGAAGAATCAGTTCGAAGCCATTTCAAAGGCAAGTAGTTGTCAAGTTAGTTTTTGGCTTTCTGGAAGCATTTGAAAGCCAATTTGGAAACTCGAAGAGCCAAAACAAGGGGTTTGGAATGTTCTAGATTCAACGACAATACTTGTTCATCAGCAGCAACAACAAAGTCCGCAAAAGTCTGCACTTGAATTATGTCTCACTTAGACAAGCGGAGGCAAAGGTAAATAGTCAATGTATTGATGAAACTCGAATTCTCGATTTCAGTAGAGGTTAGAGTCATTGTTAGAGACTCTATATTTTTGCTGTAAATGACAAGTCGTTTGTAGAATTTCAAGTGAAATTGCGAGAGTTCTTTGAAGGAGACAATTTCCATACTGGGGAAATAGCCGCAATTGTATCAACAATTTTGATGTACCTCTTCTTATTCACTGAAATACAAGCAACCTAGCCTTTTAGAGTAGGTCCCAGAGACGTAGCCCAGGAGGTATGAACTCCGTCAACAATCTCAGTGTTTTTCTATTTGACATTGCATGCTTATGTGTGTCGTGTCCTTTTTGGATAACTTGTTCAGTTGAATTAAATTACTGTTTTGAAAGGCCCATTTAAAACTTTCCAAGTTTCAATTTGCGATCTAATTCCACAATTTCAGATCATATATATACCCCCTCATTGTATGAGCAAAGGAATTTTCACCTTAGCTCCTCCCACATATCCTTGAGAATCTGTAGTCTTCTCTTTGAGGAGCGAGCAGTGGCTCCAACGCTCCACTATTGGGGCTAGTGATGTATGGTGTATGAATGTCTCTTGAAAATTTCGCTTAATTCAGAAGGTAGTCAAAGGCCATCACATTTTCATGCATGTGTTGTATTCGTTTGTAAGACTATTCTTTAAATGCTTATAATGCATGTTTTCTTAACTTGTACTAGGATAGTTGAACTACTTCGATCATTCTAGTGCATATATTGTTGAAGATGTGTTGTAATGGTTGCTATTGTTGTCTCGTCCATGTGGACTACTCCATTGGGTGTTGTATGTGTTATTCATTTACCTTAGTATTTGTGACTATCGCATCCATGTGGAATACTCTGTCGGAGGGTGTGCAGATCTTATTATGTTGTTTCTGTCTCTACCCGAGTTGGGACTACTCCCTCTCAACCGGAGACTCACTTTCACTCTCCCCCTCTATAGTGAAGAAACTTAGACACAGGTTACACTAAGCACTCACCAGACACATGTACCTCACTTTTTGAAGACCAAGTATATCACTCTCATGTGATGACAAGCAAGAACTAAGGCATATCTTTAAGATAATGGCAACTGGTCCATCACATTGGATGGGACTCCTACACCAAATGGTGTGAGGTCTAGTTGGGACTTCATAGTGGGGAGATCCCCTGAATGTTGGAAGATCCAACACCATTAACACAATGCATACCTTAGTTAGTGCATTCTCTTGCACCAAGTTGTGCCAGTACCACTCCCAAAGCTATGCAAGAACCATCCAAATGTACATGAAGTTCCTTTCTCCAATTAGGGAATACTAGTATAGGAGAAGCTACCAGCTTTTCCTTCAATATGTCAAGGCTCTTTTGACATTCTTCATCTCATTGAAAAGTGACATTTTTCTTCAACAATTTTTCTATAGGTGTAGTAATTTGAGCATATCCTTTGATAAACTTTCTGTAATATCTTGTATGTCCCAATGTAGTACGAAGCTATCTTACTGTCTTTGGTGGAGGTAAGTTCACAATGATAACAATTTTTGTGAGGTCCACGATCAATCCTTTCTTGCAAACAATATGTCCCAAAAATATACCAAAAGGTACACAAAATATGCACTTCTTCAAGTTCAAGGAGATTTGATATTGTCTACATGCATCAAGAATAAGTCTTAAAATTCTAGTACGTTTTCTTAACAACCCAAATAATGTCCAATCATCAAAGTATACCTCTAGAAACTTGTGGATATATTCTTTGAAAGTTGTGACCACCACTCTTGAAAATATAACAGGGGCATTCTTCAATCCAAAAGGCATTATTGTGTATTGATATGAAGCCCATTCTATAGAAAAGGTGGTCTTATGCCGATCTTCACGTGCAATCCTAATATGATGATATCTTGAAAATCCATTTGTAAATGAGTAAACTTCTTGACATCCTACATTGTCTAATACTTCATTTGTGAAGTGGCGTAGGGAAAGGATCATGTAAGCATGCATCATTTAACTTCCTCAAATCAACACAAATCCTAATTTCTCCCTGAGTTTTCTTTTCTTCTACCACCATAGGACTTACCCATTATGATTCTTTCATAAGTTCATTGACTCTTGCTACTATCATCTTATCCAACTCAAATTTTACTTTCTCCTTATATTTCTGATTCAATATGTAAGGTCTTTTCTTTACTTACTTTGCATCAGGCTTAAGTGGGATCTTTATAACTCCCAAATCTCCTCCTATACCCTTCATTTCTAAAAATGTAGTGGGAAATAACCCTTGATATTCATGAAGTAATTTCGTAACCTTTCTCACTGTCTCTTCATCCCAATAATATCCTATGGTTGCAAAATTTGGTTCCTCTTCTAATCCTATATTTAACTTTTTCACATTTACTAGCTTTGTTATATCTAGTATGTCTGTATCAGGTCCATTTACTCCAAAGTGTCCTTCTGATTCTTCTATGTCAATTTTGCGAGGATCTTCTTATTCTTCTACAATAAGGTTGTAGCATTCTAGTGCATGTTCTATATGTGCAGTCCAATCAGGTTGCTACCAAGTCCTTGGAGTTGAATTCTCAAAGATCTTGTTCTTAACTATCTGAAGGGATATATATATATATATATATATATATTATATATATATAGATATAGATATATATATGGAAAATCATCTTCAAAGCCAAATGTAAATATAAACCCATCAACCATATCTGCCCAACTCATAGTACCATGTCGAAGCTCTGTTTCCAAGTACCAATTCTGAGGAATTACCTCCAATGTGTTAACACTCCTCTAGATCTCCAAGGATGAGGAAGAGCCCAGTAGAGGTAACCACAAACCAATCTTTTGACTTGGTAGCTAGCCCTACTAAGCTAGAGGGCTCTCTCCAAAGGATCACAACCCAAAAGGGTTGGATGGATTAGGGTTTTAGGCTAGATATAGTAGCTCAGGGTTTTGATTTGATGGGAAAAAGGAGGTGATTTTTGATGCACTGGGTGAACAGGGCCGAAATGTGGGAAGCCCGAGCACTTGGACGCATGGAAAACTAGAGAACCGTGGGTGGGAAAGGCAAAAAGAGCTAATTGTACAAGGCGGGATCCACGCTCTGGAAACCAGCAGTATTGATCGGGGTGCCCTCAAACGGTAAACAGTTTTGGAGAAAGCGGAGCGATCCCACTTAACGATCGATGCGTGGCAGCGGAGGTGAGAAAAAACCATTGTTGATCGCGCGTTATCGGTCGAGCAGGTCAACCGCGCGGGACGTGCGTACGACATTGGATTTGGGGGACCCAGATCGGATGGCTGAGATTGTGCCCGATGGAGGAAGCGGAATCGACAAAGGATTAAGCCGTTTTTGTAAAGATTTGAGGTCCATTTGACTACCACGGTGGAGGAAGAATGCATCCACGATGTAACTGAAGAAACGAACCGACGAGCAGGCTGGCACTGTTCAAATGGGGACACGTGGCCACTCCTTGAGCGTTCATGATGATGCCGAACAGGGAACTCCAAGTGCAGCTACAAAAGGTGAATCGATAAAGGTGGAAGAGGAACCGAACGGGCATGGGGACGAATGGCTAAAAGCCATGAATAGAGACAGTTGAATCAAGTGGAAGTAGACACAGAGAGAGAGTGGAGAGATGAAAAAGGTGGAATAGTGAACCCGGAGAGGACTGAACATAGAGAACAACAACCAGAGCAGAAGAGATAGAGGGTCGAGCTGATCAGTGGCAGCATCGAGCACCAGAGCTTGAAGATTCAAGCCATCCCATAGAGGAATCTATCTAGACTGAGCATCATATTCAGCTCTGTCCATTGTAGACCTGAAGGTCACAAAGCTGGTAGGAGGAGAAAGAGTCTGTGCACTCCAGTGGCCTGGGAAATCTAGGAATCACCCTGCCAAGCAAACCTGCTTCAGGAGAACTCCCATCAAGTCCCTGGATTGTAATTCTCTGCTTAAAGACGCAATCAAACAAGGCCACCACTGAAAGTTGGACCGGAGACGTAGCCTTGGAGAATAGGGTGAACTCCTTATTAAAATTGTTTGTGTCTTTGTGGTTGCTTATTGTATTTCTCTGTTGTATTTCCATTTAAATGTCTGTGTATTGGCAATCTGATCGATCTGTTGCTTAAATAACACAGAACACACACCGACACATGAGTCTATAATACCTTTTGTTTAATAAACCTTAAATTGGTGTCACTCATAGGGTGATTATCAAATCAATCCAAAACTACACAATTCCCAGAGGGAACTGGCAGTTGGCTGCTGGGGTCATTGGCAGCCAAAACTGTGCAATTCCCAAAGGGAATTGGCAGTTGGGTTCCTGGCCACTGGTAGCAGAAACTGCGTAATTCCTCGAGGGAATTGGCAGTCTGCTGCTAGGAGTTGCTTCCAGGGGAAACTGCATTAAGGCTGGGAAGTCGGTCTAATGATCATCTCTACATAATTTATGAGCTGAGCAGACTGTTGGGCAATAGAGGGCTTTCTCATGAAAACTACACAATTTCTAAGATGAGAATTCAGTCGACTGTTTGGATGACTGACTGGGAAAACTGCACAATTTTCTGAGGGAGACAAGGACAGGCACTTGGTGTCTGCCCTACCTATTTGCACAATTTCCTTTGTCATCTAAGCGAGTAAGGTCAGTGGCCTATGTGCAATTTTTTAGGGGAGTCAGCCCCGAGGTGACTACCGGGTCTGACTATCCAGGTGGCTAGCATGAGAGTTGATTGAGTTGCTTGCGAATAGCATAGCTTGAACAGAATAGCTTGGTGCTTCTGCACTATTTTGGTTGACAATTGATCAAGTCGATGGCGAGGTGATGGTGTGGCTGTCAAAGGGGAGTCTGGTCATCATAACTTCAACAAAAATGACTAAGTGTGTGAACGATTGAAATATGCATAGGTGATCATACAAACACACACTCACATGACTCGACGATGAGATGACCCAAACCATCCAAACACACATGTTCAACATGACTAACCGATGGTGCAAGTGACAAGCGTGACACTCATGATTAGTCATTCACTGATCAAGATAACGCTTGCGCGACAGTGAATGTGGCTCCATTTGTGAGTGTGGCAAATGCTTTCATAGCGAACACAACAAGCACATACGAAGTGAAGACTTTGAGCATAACCATAACATGGTCGTAAGCATGACTTAGACACCAGCATGAAGAAACTTGAATGAAATGAAAAAGAAAGGCAGAGGTAAAGACTCACATGAGCTTATGGAGTGAACCCAAGTGTGTGTAGTCATCAAGTGAATCTCTCAAGGGAGGCTTCAAAATTGGTGCAGGCCAAAATTTTGGAGGGTGGTTGTAGCCACTGCAACACTTGGTGACACACTAGTAGAACTCCAACTTCTCTATTTCGGTTCATTGCTAGCACAAGGCCTTGGTCTTTCGAGGAGTTTGGAATCTTTGTTCGGGTTACTTCAGCTTCCCCACTTACCCCATGGACATACATGGTTTACCTTTTTCCAACTCAGTCAAACATAATCAAAAGTTCAGCTTGATCTCAGTGTTTCAAATTCGGGAAGGGTACCTTAGCTCGCGAGTTGAAGATTTTTAGAGTATAATTTTTCATCTCTGGTGTTGCTCTGCTTCTAAAAGGCTTGGACAGTACCCCGACAGAGTCACGAAAGAACACACACATTGCTCCACTACCAGTGAGCCTAGTCAGTACCCTAGTGGAGTTGCATGCTTCACCTGTTTGCGTAAGAAGCCTTTCTCTTCATTCGCCTTTGTATTTTCAAGAGGATTGTGCATAAGCACTTATTTATTTTTATGGCGGATGAGGGATCTCGACTTATTGAGAGTATAAGAGGTTGTTCCTTCAGAGAAGCATGTAAGACCTCTAACATAGGTTTTCTAGTTTACGTTTTCCCCTTCTCCATTTCTACTAGTTAGACGAGCTTGAACACACAAAGCAGAAGGTTGAGTACAAGCATGGAGCTTCCTAATGTGGACATAGGTTCATGGTTGGACCAAAAATTCCCTTGCAGAAGATTCTTATTTTCCATCAAGACTTCATTGGCTGAAGGTTACAACCAAGCACAGAGAAGGCAGACACAAGACTGGCCAAGTGCTGTAGTGTCACGAGTTTCCTCAAATTTCGGCCACATACTCTATTTAGTAGCCAAAACGTAGTAGTTGGCAGCATTTATTTCTGGAAACAAAAATAGTAATATATAAAACAAACAAAACAAACTTGAACAAAAATAGTAAGTAGAATCAAACAAGAAAACACAAAGATAATAAGCAACGCAAACAAGATGAAAACAACAAGAAGCAAGCAGACTATGTACATGGCACGGGCACGGCCCGACCTACTGAAAATAATGCTTGAGATCTTGTCCATTAATAGGAAGGTTTTCAATCCTCCCGTCAAGTGATCGCAAACGATACGTGTGTGGGCCAAGCTTCTCGTGAAATGTGTACAGACCAATCCACAGGGACTGGAACTTCGTATGTTTTCCTTTGTCTTCATGGAGCTTATCCCATTTCAGAACTAAGTCACCAACATCGAAGCTAGATTTCCCTGCAAACTTCTTATCACACCATATCTTGATATGTTTATGGTGGAGTGTGAATTTTTCTTTTGCTTTTATCCTTTCTTCCTGAAGCTTATGGAGAGCATCCATCCTACACTGAACTAGTTGGCAAGGCTTGCCTTGGGATTCTTGGGAAAGCTAAAGAGTAGGCAAGTAGATATTTGGTGGAAGGATGACTTATTTACCATAAACCAAGAAATATGGTGGTGTATTCAAAGAGGGCTTGGGTGTTACATGGTCATCCCATAATGCATTCGTCAGGGTGGTATGCCAGTTACACCGCTTAAAGAAAACAATCTTCTTGATTATACAGATGAGGTTTTTATTCGTGGAATCTGCTAGACCGTTTCCTTACGAGTAGTAGTTAGATGAATGCTTTAGCACAATACCACTTTGTAATGAAAAGTCATAGAGTTTCAAAGACGAAAAGTAAGTTGCATTATAAAAAACAAGTGATACTGGAATGCCGAAGCATGAGATGATGTTCTACTGGAGGAAGCTGATGAAGTCCTGGTCGTTCACTTGTTTGAACGGAACTGCTTCTATCCACCGCGTAAAGTAGTCAGTTGATGTTAGGATATAGTGGTGTTGTTTTGATGAATGAGGGAAAATTTCCCTAATGATGTCCAAGCCCCACTGTTGGAATGGTTCGGTCACTGCAATGGGGTGCAGTGGGGCTGCTAATCTTCGTGTTTTGCTAGTACATTGCTGAAAGACCAAGAACTTGCGGGCATATGCATGTGCATCCTTGAACAATGTGGGCCAGTAAAAACAAGCTTGCATAACTTTGTGTGAAGTGGTATTTCCCACAAAGTGACCCCTGACAGGTCTGTCATGCAGATCTTGAAGTACCTTCTCTGATTCATGTGCCTCCAGGCACCTGAGAAAAAATCCATTACTGTGCTTTATGTAAATGCACCGAATGATATGCTAAGGCTTTCAGGCACAATGCCCTCTTTTGTCTGATGGAAAAGTGAGAGGGTATGGTGTCATGCTCAAGGTATTGGCACACATGTTCATACTAAGAGGTTTCGTCTTCAATGGGTGTTGCTCACCTTATGTCATACATCTCAATCTCCTACTCCCAACTGATGAGCTCTTCTTCATTCTCCGGAGCATGCACTAGTTCAATTGCAAGTATATAGAGCCCATGTCCTTTGATTGTGTGCACTCACTTGATTTCAAGATCATACTCTTGCAAGACTGTCATCCAGTTCGCACGTCGCTCACCCAGTTCTTGTTGTCCAAGAAATGTTCGGACTGCTGGGTGAGGGGCGAAGACTATGTAATGGTTCTTCAGCAAGTAGGGCCTGAAGTGTTTCATCACCTTGTAAACTGCATAAGATTTCTTGTCAATGGCGAGTTAGTTGAGCTCTCATCCCTGCACGCTTTCACTCATGAAAGAGATGGGACGTTCATCATTAGCTTCATCTTTTTGAGTGAGTAATGCAGCTAGTGAGTTATTGGAAGCGAAGGTGTATAGCAGGAAATCATTCTTGAAATTTGGGTTGTAGAGTGCAGGTACTTCTGCAATGGCTTGCTTGATCCGGGTGAATGCATACTTTTCCTTCTTACCCTAGCTGTATACTACATCTTTCTTGATCATGTACTAAATGGGCTTAACTATCTACGCATAATTCGAGATGAACTTCTAGAGGAAGTTTATCTTGCCCAATAAGGATTGCAAAGATTTCTTGTTGGTTGGGTAGGGAATCTGTGTAATGGCTTGGACCCAGTTTGGATCCACCTTGATCCCACTCTTGGCAACAATGTGTCCAAGGAGGTTCTCCTCCGACATAATGAATGCAATCTTTTTGGGATTCAAGGAAATCTTGTATCTCCACCATCACTCAAAGATGTTTTTCAGATGGTGTATGTGGTATTCTCGTCTTCTTGAGAACACAGTCACATCATCAAGGTATACCACCACACTTTGTCCAATGAGTCCACAAAAGGTGATGTCCACGACGCGCTGGAATTTTGTACCTACGTTTACAAGCCCAAACGACATTCATCTATAAGCGAACATACCCCACTGGATACAGAAAGTGGTTTTGAGTCTGTCAGATTCTGCCACCAGAACTAGATTGTATCTTGAGAAACCATCAAGGAGAGAAAACATATGTGCCCCAGATACTGTTTGTAAAATATAGTCCATGGACGGCACGGGATAGTTGTCTTTGTCCAAGGCGTGGTTTACATTCCGGAAATCGACACACAAGCATATTTCCCTGGACTTCTTTCATATAGGAACAAGGTTGGAGATCCATGTGGAATGTCAAACTTTGTATATGATCTGTGCATCCAACAGTTTAGTAAGCTCTTTTTGTATGAGGGTTTCAAGCGACGGATGTAATTTCCTCAGCTTCTATTGATATGGCTTGACCCCTTCCTTGATTGGGATGATATATTGGATGATCCTGTGTCATAAGTTTTCAGATCATCATACATCCATGCGAACACATCTCGGTATTGTTTGAATAGGCAGATAAAGGCTTGCCGCTCTTACTATGTACAACATGTACCAAGATTGAAAAATTTGGATCATGTTATGTTCCCAAATTTATCAGTTCGTGCCTCATGGTGGAACTATTCATCTTATTATTCCTTGGCCCCTAGAACTGTTCTTGCAAGTCATATAGCTTTTCTAATGATGCCACACCTTTTTTGATAATGGCCATTTCATGTTACCATCTTCCGCTTGCAGAGAGTGTTCATGCTTGTCATCGTCTATCACTGCATATTTGAAGATGTTAGTGTTGGCCATGAAATGTAGTATTTGTTGATCATCATTAAACACGGGTAAGTTAGTTATGTTTTCCAGGATAAGCAGTTTTTACAAAAATTCAATACTAAATCTATCCCTAATCAGTGACATTCTCGAGGCCACATTTTCCTGTGCATTGGCAACTGCATTACACGTATGTGGTACAATAATGATATTAAATGTTTGGAAGTTTGAGATTAGTCATCATACCTCTTGTTGGTAACTTTTGAGATGCGGTGATAAATAGTGAATGGTGTTAGGTACCTGCCATAACACTATCTCTGAATCACCTACCACTTTGAGCATGACAACGTTGAGGCTGGTGGCTTTCTGAAAGCCCAACACGAGTGCTTCATATTCTGCTACATTGTACATACAATTGAACTCCAAGAGACTTTATACTAGATGCTTTCTATTGCAAGGGTCAATCAGAACTCACCTAGCTCCTAAGCCATCCTACGTCTTTGATCCATCAAAGTACATAGTCCACAACTCATTTGTACATGGACCGCTTGATGTGTTAGTACTGTTGCTACTACTGTTGTTGCTACTATTGGTACAATGTGCTATACAAGTTTCATTACCCTCAGTTGGGCAAGGAAGGAGTCCCAACTGTGTGTCTGGTGTGGTTGGAGCTGGCCGTGTAGGATAACACCCCAATGTTGTCTCAAAGAGGCAGTTGCTGAACATGAGTTCTTCGAAAGCCAAAGGTTCATTCTCGCCATTGATGGGAGTGACATTATGCTTCATGTACCTCTCATATTCTACCCAGATTTGGTTGCACTTTCCCTTGTACGGAAGCCACATGTGAGACCATTCTATAGTAAAATATCCATCTAACTTGCTGGACCAATATCTATTGAGTAACAGATCATATGCTTCTAGGATGTCCACAACTACTATGTTGATGCATTGGTGGACTCAACCATCATGAGATAGTCGGATGATCATGTCTCGTAATTCACCAATGGTTGGTAAAGATGTTCGATCAAGTTGGATGATTTGCATGAATTTCTTGCTCCATTGTGCATTGATCCTCTTAGAGATCGAGAGTGGCATGACGTTGGCTGCCACGCCGGAATCAACCAAATAGTTGTGAACATCGCAGTTAAAAATTTAAAAAGATAGTAGGAATGGAGGGAAACTTGAGTTTTCTTCTTCCATCCAGAGTGTATTGAGCACAGTGGAAAGTGATTCGATAGGTGTCCTGCTCCCTTGCTAGTAGAGGCTACGTTGTCTATCCCAATCCACGCAGCAGGATATCTCATTGACTTTGGATCTTAGCCAACTCAAACAAACTGATGTTTGCCTAAGTTTTCTTCATGTCATCAACAATTTTGTAATGCATACGTGGTAGACTCACCAAGGTGTATGGGGTAAAACGAGTTTTCATATTGTCTCGAAGAGCGTTTCGCAGTTTGCTTCTCATGGATGTGCTTCTGTCTGCCGCTGTCTTCCCAAACTTGCTTTGTGTTTTCTGCTTTGGGGCAGCTAGTGGATCGGTCTTCCTTATCAGCAATATGATCTTTTCTTGCATCTCTCTAAGTGTGGGGGGAGCCCCTTTACTCCTAATATTGTAATGGTCAACTTGCTTTCAGGGATGCTTATCAGTGTTCGTCTTTGACATCGTTTTGGAGCATTGATATGTGTTCACCACATGCCTAGATCTTGATGTATCATCAAGTGCAACCTCCTCGTCATTATCTATGTCTTCTGGCTGCTCCTGCATATTGCTTCCCACATCGAGTGTACAATTGTTAAAAGAATTTGTGACTCACTTCCAACCCAAACAAGATTTCTCGGGATGATGTTCTTCGTGGAAATAACATAATTTAGGATCTACACATTATTCGAGCTGGAACATAGGCTTCTGCAAAGTTTTTGAAATGAACTAGCTAGTGCTTGATGAGTTGCTTGCCTGTTCTGCCTAGGAGGGTGACTGCTTGCAAATGTGTCATTTTTACGTTGTTTGAGTTTGGACATTTCGGTGGTCAAGCTCTTGACAAGACAAGTGAGGGTCTCAATATTGGTTGCTTCCTTGTCTCTACCCTTGGTCACTGTTGTTTGGGACTTCCTACTCACATCCTTGGAGTCCTTTGTCGATTCGTCATCCTTGATGACTCCAATTGCACGTAGGTCTTTCTCAACAGCGGTAGCCTCTTCACAGTTTTCCAATAGTGTTGGTTTCGCAGCTCGCTTGATGAACTACACAATGTTGGTTGGTAGTGTAGATGTGTAGTAAGCAGTGGTGATGGAGTCATGAGGCTGAAGCAAGAAAACTGACAGCTTGCATTTCCTTGATGGCATTCACCTCTTCTTCTAATTCAGTTATCTGTTTTTTCATTTCTTCTATCGTTGTTGTAGCATTGTTTTGATGTTGCTAGGAGTCATTATCTTGTTCCTCATAGAGTTCATGGTCCATTGACTCACCTTCAACATATTCCTCTGAAAAGTCTCCACCATAACCAACATGATCATCATCCTAATTTGTATTAGCTTCATCGGACTTCTCAACATTATGATCATCTCCTGCTTCATCTTGTTTTGCTTCACTATTGCTATCATCTTCCTTATTATTGATTTCCTGTTGACATGCTTTAACTTTTACATATGATTTCTCTAAACGTTGAAATACTTCTTGAATTCTAAATTGTTCAACATAATCAGGATGTGAACGTAATGGCACATTGTGCGGCAAACAATGTTCAAAGGCTCGTACGATTATATCGTGTGCCATGGCTCCGATACCACTGTAGCATAAAAAATATGGTTGAAGCAAGAAAACTAATAGCTTGTAGACTTGAATGCAAAAATACACACAGGTATTTAGTAATAAGAATTTATTAATATATAAAATTGTATAAGATTATATAATATGGTTTGAATGTTACAATGAGGCTCTACTTTTATACCTCAACAGGTGACCTTTCATGAATGGGCATGTCTTTTAGACATGCCTTTTCACTTAACTTAATGACTATTTAACCTAACTAATATTTGATTATTTAATATTTATATTTATTTTATTGTTATGGATTATATTCATAACAGTAAGCCTCTGATTGAAATCTTTCACTTTCTCTTTTCCCTCCATCTTGAGGCTTCCCAACTCTTTGAGTAGCCTGGTTTGGGTCTTGTCATCAACGAACTTCTCAAGGAACATGTGTTTGAATGCAACCCAATTATGTATAGATTTTGATGGATGGTTGTGATACCAAGCAGCTGCATGACCATCTAAGGTACATGGGAACAATCTACATGCTACATCATCATAGCATACCTCAAGGGTCTGTAGATGTAGGTAGAAGTTGTCTAAGTGGTCTTCTACTTTTAGCATGCTGTCAGGGTTGAACTTGATGTTCATTCTCTCCGCTCACCTTGGCATCTTATGCAGAACGACTGGGAGAGAAAATGGTCCCTGAGTCATCCATTCAAGATTTGGGTCAGCCATCCCTTCTTCTTCTTCGTCCTCTTCCTCTCCTTCAGAATCTGATGGTTCTGGCTCTAAGTCTGTTGTTTCATCTCCACATCTACCTCCTACACCGAATTCTGATCCCAAGATCACAAGAGAGTCTTGTTCGCCTTGCCAAAGATCAGAGGTTCCTCTCCATCTTTAATAGCTTCTTCTAGACCTTCAAGTGTGGCAAGGGCTGCTTCTTCCACCGATGATACAACAACTCTTGTGGGAGTGGCTTTTGGCTTCCTAGATGCGCGTGGAAGAGGTTGTTTGTCTAGGATCAGTCTGGCTGCTTTCGCGAACTAGCAAGTGATAGGATGGACGAAGCAAAGGTGTTGAGATGGAGTTTGTGTTTAATACTGGGAGGTGAGGAGTAACCAACTGCAGAGTCACATGTAGGTGAGAGGGAGTGCAAGTTACTGCCTTGACCAGATGGTTGATGAATGAGTGTGAGGGGAATTTCAGCCATATACAAATGGTTTCCCTCCTTCTAGCGCCATAAATGTTGACGGTGCTAGACCGCCAACATTCAGGGGATCACCCCAGTATAAATTCCCAACTAGACCTCACACCATTTGGTGTGGGAGTCCCATCTGGTATGATAGTCTATTTTCCATTGTCTTAAGGATTTGCCTCAACTCTTGCTTTTTAGCATAGGAGAGTGGTCTGCTTTGCCATCGAGAAGTGAGGTTCACGTGCTTGGTGATTGCTAGTGTACTTGTTCCAATGGTTCTTTCACTGTAAAGAGAGAGGGTGAAAGTGAGTCCAAAGTTGGTTGTGATGCAGTCCCAACTCAGCTAAGAACACACAAAACAACAGAATGTGCACAACTTCCGGAGGAGCAATCCACATGGAGGAGAAAGTCACAACATACAAGGTGAGATAACACGTACAACACTCAATGAATGAGTCTAAATGAGTGCAACGGTTGTTACAACAAGCTTCATGTGAAAGGTATGTCTGATGTCCAGGAGAGTAGTCTACACTGGCGAGACAATGTTAACAACATATACGACACATTTCCATTACTAGATTATGTATTACAACAAGTGAAATAGTTCAAATGTAGAACACAGGTTAAAGCAACATGCATTACAAATGTTAAATATTAGTCTTACAACAAATACAATACATGTGTGGAAACATGTTGGCCTGTTAGCAGGCTTCTGAATTAAGCAAAAGTTCCAAAACGCATCGTTACACCATACATAACTAACCCCAAGCGCGGCTCATTGGAGCCACTACTTACTCCTCAAAGAAAAGATCACAAACTCTCTTGGGTATGTGGGAGAAGATGAGGTGAAAAAGTTCTTTACATGTACAAATGAGGGGGTTTTTATAGCCAAGGGTGAAATTTACCCTTGTGGTTGTTCGACTACCCTCATGACCATTTGACTTCCATGACTTTTCGACTTACATAACTCTTTGTTCAACAAGTGGGTCTCTTAGACTTCCACTTTACATCACATTGATTGACAACATAGCCCATAGTAGAGATGTGGGCAACATGACTCATGACATGAATCGACATGACAATGCTGGTACATTCGTGATGTTGTTGGAATGCATATCAAGCTATATTAATGTTGGGTGATGGAAGTCTTCATGGTGTATCCTGGCTTCACCTTCGCATGGCAAAGTGCACGGAGTCTTCGATGGTCTTTGGTTCACTTGATGAAGCTTTGGCATGTTGCTCCTTGATTGCATGTTGGAAGTCTTGACAAGCTCATATGTTCACAAAGGTGCATGTTCGTTTGTTTGTTTGTTGGTGATCACATCTCTTCGCATGCATCATTCATTCATCCATTGGTGAACCTGTCCTTCTGCATGTGCTCCCTTCGTTCATCCCATTTGTCATCTTGCCATGTTTGTTGGTGTACTTGTACCTACAGTCACTCATGACAATATGACAACAAATCCAAAACCTCCTAATCTACCATGACACATGATCATTTCAGATGCAGGTGACCGGGAGAGGCAGCAAGGTTGTGAAGCAGGATGATGGCTTTGGGCAGTGCTGATGAAAATTGTGCAAGAGTCACTGAGTGATGGACATGGGTAATCCAAGTCGACAGTTACTATTTGTGAGGTCTGGTTCGGCTAGAAGGTAAAATTGTGCAAATTTTGGGAGGGATAGTCCAGGCTGTAGGAAGGAAAGATCTACGTAATTTCTGGAATGAGCAGACAGTAGGGGCTGGTAGGCCAAACTTGCGCAATTTTTTGGAGGAACAGGCCAGGATGTAAGGATGGTCAACAGGCAGGGATTGCACAGTTTTTGGGAGGAACTACCTGGGGGACTCGCAGCCAAAACTGCGCAATTCCCAGAGGATATTGACAATTGGCTATTGGGGTCACTGGCAACAAAAACTGCGCAATTCCCAAAGGGAACTGGCAGTTGGCTGCTTGGCCACTGGCAGCAAAATCTGCACAATTCCTAGAGGGAACTAGCAGCCTGCTGCTGGTAGGGAAGGCCGACCTACTAGGCAGTAGAGGGCCTACTCATGAAAACTGCGCAATTTCTAAGATGATCATTCGGTTGACTATTGGGATGACTTACTCAGAAAACTGCACAATTTTCTAAGGGAGACAGGGACAGGCACTTGGTGTCTGTCTGGCCTATTTGCGCAATTTCCTGAGTTAGCTGAGCGAGTAAGGTCAGTGGCCTCTACGCAATTTTTGAGGGGAGTCAGCCCCGGGGTGATTGCTAGGACCGACTGTCCAGGTGGCCAACATGAGAGTTGATTGTATTTCTTGCAGACAACGCAACTTGAAAATACTAGCTTGGTGCTTCTACATTGTTCTGGTTGACAGTCAATCAAGTCGATGGCAAGGTGATGGTCCAACTGTTAGAGGGGATTCTAGTCGTCATAACTTTAGCAAAAATGACTAAGTGTGTGAACGATTGAAATATGCATAGGTGATCATACAAACACACACTCACATGACTCGGCGACGAAACGACCCAAACCATTCAAACACACATGTTCAACATGACTGACTGACAGTGCAAGCGACAAGTGGGACACTCGTGATTTTTCATTCATTGATCGAGACGACGCTTGCACGACAGTGAATGTGACTTTGTATGTGAGTGCGACAGATGCTTTCATAGCGAACACAACAAACACATACAAATCGAAGACTTTGAGAATAACCAGAACATGGTCGCAAGCATGACTTAGACACTAGCATGCAGAAACTTGAATGAAATGAACAAACACGGCAGATGCAAAGGCTCACATGAGCTCAAGGAGTGAACCTGAGTGTGTGTAGTCATCAAGTGAAACTCTCAAGGGAGGCTTCGAAATTGGTGTAGGCCAAAATTTTGGAGGGTGGTTGTAGTCACTACAATAGTACCATAATGCCAATACATTATAATTTACAAAAACCTTATTTTTAGTATTCATTTCAATGCCTAATATAACTAATTGAAGATATATAAGGTAAAACAATGGAATATTTTAAGAATGGAAATATATATTTCAAAATGTAAAAATCTTAATAGTCCTTAATATGCAAACTGCAAATTTTTAATATTCAAGTTTTTAAGGGTATTATATAGTTTTTATAAAATTTTGGTGATTTTTAAGGTAAAATAAGTTTATCTTATAGAATTTGAGCCAATCATTTAACCCTAAAATTTACCATGGGTAAAACAATGAAACCAATTCAAACATAACCATGCTAAAGAGTATTATTCGAGTCCACAAATTAACATAAGTTAGCACATTGCATAAAATCAAATAATGTACAACTATGTGAGAAGCATGACATTGCTTAGAAAATAATGTACGCAAACAAGTTAAACGATTGTTTCTACTTGTGACATTTAGAAACAAACACAACAATGGCATAAAGCCATGAAGTTGCAAAGTAACATTACGTTACAAGAATTCATTGTGATTGTGACTTCAATGTGCAATGACAAGAGAAACCAAAAGCTTGATTGCAAAGCAAATTGGCACAATTATGGAAGCTAGCAAAGTAGTCCAACTCAAGTAAGTCCAACCTTATTCAAAGTTTAAGAAGTTAAAGTCAAATTACAACCCAAAATCAATTAAATTGGTCAAATATTTTTCAAAGGTTTGAGAATTTGAAACTATAATATGAAGTGGCTTGATAAGTGGACAAACTTAGTCATTTTAATAGATTAATTTTCCTTTCACAAAATCTAAGTTTTGCCTTGATTTGTTCATTTTTCAAAATTCTAACGATATGAGTCCAACATGTCCCAAATATAGCATATGGCTCTTGTTTCAATTCTATTTTGTATTTTAATCAACACATTGTTTTCATTCTTTTATGTGAAATCAAGTTCAACTTAAACTTTCCATTGCAAATTGTAAAAGTGCAACTAATCTTTTATTTGGAAGTCACACAAGGATGCACTAGATGATCCTAGACTATAAATATGATCATTCAAAATCATTATTATGCTCATAATTAAGGTGTATGTGCCTCTTGTATATTATCCCATCAAGGATGCACATGATAGTTATGCATAGAATATGTAATTGGGCCGAGAGGTGCTTTACAACCCAATGTGGGCGTAGATCGCACATAAACATGTAAGTGTAAACGTAAATGTAAACATTTAACATGTAATTTTAACATTTAACATTTTAAATCTAATGTCGATCCTATTTAGAAATCAATCTAGTTATTATTATATATAAACACAATATAAATTTAAAATATAAGGAGTTTATGAACACTCAAAAGATAGGTATGGTAAATAAATAAGAATACAAATAAAATGGAGTTATGGTAAATAAATAAAAATATAAATAAACTAGAGGTATAATAAATAAATAAAACCTCTTTTTGTATTTAGCCCATAAACCTCTTTATATTTACAAAGACTCAAAAAAGAGTTTTTATTTAGATGAAGTCTATGGGCCAAATACTATTTTAATATCATGGACCAAATACCATATTTATAAAAGAGGTATGGTAAATTAATAAAAATATAAATAAAGGATGTATGGTAAATAAATAAAACATTTTTTTTATATTTACTCTATAATTCACTTTATATTTACGAACACTCAAGAAAGAGGTTTTATTTAGGTGAAGCCTATGGGCCAAATACCATGCAAAAAAACATTATTAACCCTAATATTAATATTAATAAAAATAAATATGGCACATGGTATTGAGAATCGATGGTATTGACCCATGGTATACACTTGGAATGTGTTGGGTTGTGTTATATTCTTTCCACGACTAACCTACATAGTGAACCGGGGGGTTAGAGGGGGGGGGTGGAGCCCCCCCTTCGTTGTGTCGATTGCGCAGCGGGGGGGTCACAGGGGGGACGGCAACCCCCCCTGTCCGAGGGGTTTGAGAGGGGCGGGTAGCCCCCCCCTACGGGGGCTAGGGCAGCGCCCCG
>APFE030562935.1:40650-58873 GCA_000404065.3 Pinus taeda
ACTATGTATCATTTATAGATGACTTTTCAAGGAATACATGGATATATTTCCTTAAGAAGAAATCTAAAGTCTTTGATAAGTTTAAAGAATTTAAGGCTCTGGTGGAAAGTCAGATAGAGAAGAAGATAAAGGTGTTGAAGACAAATAATGGTGGAGAATTTTGCAGCAAGGAATTTGAAGAATTCTGTAAGAAGTGTGGTATAGAACGGCAGAAGACTACTCCATATACAACTCAGCAAAATGGAGTTGCAGAAAGAATGAACAAAACATTGATGGAAAGGGCAAGAAGCATGCTCAGTTGTGTCGGGTTAGGACAGGAATTCTGGGCAGAGGCGGTGGATACTGTATGTTACTTGGTCAACAGGTCACCTTCATCAGCGGTGGAGGATAAGACTCCACAAGAAGTATGGACTGGTAAGAAACCCTCTCTTTCACATCTGAGGGTATTTGGATGTGATGCATATGTACATGTTCCAAAGGAGAAACGAACCAAGTTGGATAGTAAATCTGAAAAGTGCATCTTTATTGGGTAAAAGGATGGTTTAAAGGGTTATAAGCTTTTGAACCCAGTCACATGGAAGGTTGTGTACAGTCGAGATGTGGTGTTCAGAGAGGTGAAAGATGTTATTAAACATGAAGTCGAACCAAAGGAACCTGTGAAGATAGAGTTTGAACTAAAGGAGGAAAAATCAGACTCTGTAGCAGAGGAGGAATCAAAAGATGAAGAGCCACAAATTCTGGCTGTATGAAGATCAGTTCGAGAAAGAAGGCAGCCAGAAAGGTATAGTCCATCTGCTTTCTATTCAAATTTTGCTTTGTCTGTCACTGATGATTATCCCAGAACTGTGAAAGAAGCAGTGGATTCAGAGGATCAAAAACTCTAGAAAGAGGCCATGATTGATGAAATGGCATCTTTGCACAAAAATGAGGCTTGGGATCTGATGGAGTTTCTGGCTGGAAGGAAACCCATTGGCAGCAAATGGGTGTTTAAAAAGAAGACAAACGCAGAAGGGAAGGTGGAGAAATACAAAGCTCGGTTGGTAGAAAAAGGTTATTCCCAACTGCCGAGAATTGATTATGGTGATATTTTTTCTCCTGTTGCCAAGGTAACTTCTATTAGATTACTTTTATCTGTTGCTGCTGCTTTTGATTTTGAGGTAGAACAGATGGATGTGAAGACAACATTTCTTCACGGGAATTTGGAAGAGGAAATCTACATGAAGCAACCTGAAGGCTTTGCGGTGAAGGGTAAGAAAGAACTGGTATGCAAGTTAAAGAAGTCTCTGTATGGGTTAAAACAGTCACCAAGGATGTGGTATCAGAAATTTGATACATTTATACGGGGACTTGGCTTCACCAGAAGCAAAGTAGATCACTGTGTGTATTTTAAATTAATTGGTGAGCGTGTTATTTATCTGGTCTTGTATGTGGATGATATGTTGCTTGTTGGAAATGACAAGGAAATTATCTAGGATTTGAAGACCCCATTGTCCTCCAAATTCGACATGAAAGATCTTGGTGCTGCAAACTATATTTTGGGCATGGAAATTAAAAGAGATTGGGCAAAGAGGAAGCTATGGTTAAACCAGAGGAAGTATGTCAAGACAATACTACAGAGGTTTAATATGTAGGATAGTAAATCGGTGAAGGTTCCTATTCCTGTAGGTGTGAGGTCATCTGCTGAACAATGTCTCAAGACACAAGAAGAGGAATAGGACATGTCTCGTGTTCCATATGCAAGTGTGGTCAGTAGCCTGATGTATGCAATGGTCTGTAGTAGACAAGACATTGCACATGCAGTGGGAGTATTGAGCAGGTTTATGTCAAAACCAGGAAAGGAGCATTGGACAGTAGTGAAGCGGGTTTTTAGGTATTTGCGTGGCACTGGTGATTATGGTTTGTGCTACCAAGGAAGAGCAGGATTGGATAGAGTGTTGGATATTCGTGGCTTTGTTGATGCAGACTGGGTTGGAGATCTGGATCAGAGAAGATATACAAGTGGGTATGTGTTTAACCTATTTTGAGGTGCAGTCAGTTGGATGAATAAGAAACAATCTGTAGTGGCACTATCAACTACAGAGGCAGAATACATGGCAACCACTCATGCAAGCAAGGAAGTAGTTTGGTTGCAGAGATTGTGTTCAAGTATGGGGTTAGTACAGGGAGCTATAAGGACAAACTGTGACGGCCAAAGTGCAATTTTCTTGACAAAAAACCTGCTTATCATTCAAAGACAAAGCGCATTGATGTTCAGTATCACTTTGTGAGGGATATGATAGAAGACAAAAAGGTGTTGCTGGTAAAGGTGGACACTTTGAAGAATAGTGCAGATGCATTGAAAAAATCTGTGAGCTCTCAGAAGTTCTCTTGGTGTAGAGAAACAATGGGCGTTTCAGGGCTGGAAAAATGACTAGCTCTCCTGTGGCCCACTGTGGAAAGAAAACAACAAGTGGGAGATTGTTGGGTTTTGTTATATTCTTTCCACGACTAACCTACGTAGTGAACTGTGGGGTTAGAGGGGGGGCGGAGCCCCCCCTTTCGTTGCGCTGATTGTGCAGCTGGGGGGGTCACAAGGGGGGCGACAGCCCCCCCTGTCTGGGGGGTTTGAGGGGGGCGGGTAGCTCCCCTCTACAGGGTCCGAGGCAGCGCCCTGAGAAAAATTTTTTTGGACCCTATATTAGGTTGGGCAAAACTACCTATGGTTTTCGGTCCATGGTTTTGGACGCAATGGTTTTCGGTCCATGGTATTGGATGCTTCGGCATGTATAAATATGTATTGTAACATTGAAAGGAACATAATGAAAAATCAAGCTGGTAGTCCCGGTTTTGTGATCCAGGGGAAAATCTCTGCGCATATGTATTTTATGTGTTATGCTCTCGCATTGTTTATTTTCTTTGTTTTAGAATTCGTATGCAAGTAATTTCTGTACAGGGTTAAAACCTACAGAATGTAGCCTATTTAAAGGGGAGAATTAAACCAGCATAGATCCATCTTTACTCTCGATCTACTAAGCACGGAGAGGGATCAAATATCCTCATATGCAAACTAGCATAGAGTGAAAAAAATTTGATGCCTCTCCGCACTTGGTAGATCCAGACTAAAGATGGATCTATGCTAGTTGTAGGGTACAATATATAATTATTACATATGTTTTTCTTTTGGTGATATTTACTTTACATTAGTTGCACTTGTAAATTTCTTTTTTTTTTTTGCCTTAGTGCAGTTATGGGGTCATTATACCATTCGGATATATCACATGTGAATGATATATCAAAATTTTATAGTGAAGTAGTTTAAAAGTTATATATATATATATAAATTATAATTGTTATATGAGTTTCTGGAAATAAATTGTCTTTATAGTTTTCAAATGTCTAATATTTCAATGAGACAATTAGGGTTTTGCACATTTTTTTTTAATGTTGCTGATGAACCAAATGTGTTGGTTTGAAATGTGGATAAAACAATTATTTATGCGATGAATCTGGAAACAATTTCTACAATCCACCCATCATTAAAGACAAGAGAAATGTAATATTCTAAAATAAATATTGTGAAATAAATGCAAATGAGAGTTACAAATATAAACATATACCAAAAGGTAAAGAATAAAAGAATGGAATAAGCTTAGTAAAGAATGGAAGAACCTTAAGCCAAAAAAGACCTTAAAATAGCTCAATAAGAAAAAGATAAAAGTCATTATTAAAATTAATAAATGAAAAATCTATTTTTTAATTTTAATATTATTTTTTTATCTGTTAGGGTGGATCGGGTAAACTTGAGTTGGTCAAGTTACTAGCAGTTTTAGCAGTTTTAGCAATTTTCGAGCTCCAGATTTATCAGAACCCACGGTTTTGTCCATAGTATTTATCTATAAAGTAACATATTTAAAAGCGGAAAGACTCCATATAAATTGGTAGTGGTCATCATACACGCCTCTTCTATTGATGTTTAATTATCTTCAATGGGCATCATAATCCTTTATCACAATAGCCACCGTCTTCCATTCCTCCTCTTGTCTGCTACCTTCTACCTGAGCCTAGCACAACTAGCTCACTGTCCACTAGCCTTTCTCTACACCTATTTTGACAAGCAGACCATCTAACTTTGCCACGGTACAACACATCTGCAGTTGATCCCAACAGACAACAACTTATACGAAAGTTATCCTTTTCCTATTTGGTTATTTGTAACTTCTAATTTCTTTTTATATTATTGTTTTCTCACAACTACTTCAACCTTTTATTCTTATCTCTTGGTTTCTTATTACTTAAAGTGTAGTATATCTTCTGTAATAGTTATATTTTCAACTTTCCTGATGCAATCACTGATGATCGAGATGAAGCACTGCAGATGGAAGCAAAGGTCACAGAAGTGAAGTGAAGTTCACAGAAGTCAAGTCGGAGATATTAGAAGTAAAAGTAAGGTAAGCTATTTATTTCCCTGATTACACTCTTTAAAAATTCACCATATTATGAAATCAGAAATTAGTGCTTCTGTGTTTTTAGAAACTGTTCCTTATACATAACTTGTAGTGCTTCTTATCAGATAGACATTGAAATATTTCTGTGGTTTGTAATACTTCTGTTGTTTTAGATTTCTATGTCAATTGATTTAAAATTCTGAATTTCATATTAAAGTAGATAGCTTGTTAAGCTACCCACTTAAAAATGACATGGCTCAGATGATTGCCTGTTTGAAGTAGTTTTACGGTCTCTCCTTGAAAATGGCAAGTGGTAAGTGATGAGGAACATTATTTTTCAGTGTATAACACAACTGAAGCCTGCAACAGAGAGATCATGAATACCCTTGAATGAATCTTCGAATTAAATACTGCATATTTCCATTTTCCCCATTTCTAGCTATCGTCCCTATTGAAAAACCACGGCTATCACAGCCATCCTGGTAGTGAAATGCAATGGCCCTGGACATTGCAAAAGATAGCTCTTTGAGACCTTTGAATGTTAGATCTTCTGAGAGTTATATGACAGTCTCAATGATTTTAAATTTCCAGGCCAGAAATGCTACACATCTAAAACTATTGATTAGAAATAAATTTAATCTTTTGCAGCATTTTAACTTGGTCAATTAGAGAGCACGCATCTGTAAAATTTAATTGATTTCACTGTCCTTCTGGTGCAGAACAAGGAGTAAGTTACATTATTGCTTGGTTTATTGCATTGGAAATGTTATGTACTACCAATTTTGGCAAAAGATGAACTAGCGAGTCAGCTTGCTTTGATACACAGATCTGAAAACCACAAGAAACCAAGAAACCCTTTTATTGAAGCTTTGATGACAAATTGAGGGAGGAGAGCTATTTTCCCTAATCGGAAGAGATTTTGGTTTTAGCATTCCGGCGACTTCTGTCTCGGTTCGGAGCTGCTGAGGCCCTTCGTTTTCTGACATAGCCACCTTCATGAAGTAGCAGGGGAATCTGATAGTTGAACTGTGAAATGTCAACCCCCCATCCGTGATGTACTGAGGGTTATCCAAAAACTTTTCCACTTCAACCCTTGACCTTAACTTTTTTCCAGATAGGGCAATGCAGTACAGGTCTGCTCCCTTCTCCGCTGATAGAGACCAGCCGATCCCAGCCTGTGGGAGGGCGAGGTATATCTAAAGGCACTATACAGGTGGCTTTTTCTTTAATCTAAAGGCACTATACATTAATCCTCTCAAAGGTAATACAAGCACTTTCCTTTTTCAGTACATATTTGCATTTATAATTTCTTTACTTTGGCAATTTTTTTCAATGCATATTTGTATTTATAATTATTTTTGCTGGGTTATATAAGTTCAAACATATTGTTATTTTTGTTTGGGTTAAAACGAAGTATCTTTTCTTGTTGCATGGAGGGGCATGTAGGGAGCTTTAGTAACATTGTCATCATAGAGTAAAATGATGAGATCTAGTTCAAAAATTAAGAAATTTTAGTATGTTGTTTTATGCATGAAATGCTTTAAAAAGAGATCTATTCCCAAACAAGGAACAATATGGAGTTATTTGACATTACATATCTTTGGGTGTGTAACAAAGTCATTGCCTAGCACCTAAATGTTTCATGTGATGATCTACGTGAACTCTCACACATCAGTTGTCTTTGGATAATTGACAAGTCAAATAGACCTCTCCTCCATACGATGGAAGTAGTTGCTCTCCCTTAAAGGAGAAAGCCCCTATAGGTTTAAAAACATGT
Source organism: Pinus taeda (assembly GCA_000404065.3). Taxonomy (NCBI): domain Eukaryota; kingdom Viridiplantae; phylum Streptophyta; class Pinopsida; order Pinales; family Pinaceae; genus Pinus; species Pinus taeda. The sequence continues at coordinate 46,852 of APFE030562935.1, forward strand.
AATATATATTTCCCTATCTAGAAAAAAATTAAGGTCCAAGATTGAAGTGGAAATTTTTTTGGAAGACAATCCTTAGTACACCAAGGAAGGGGTCAACATTTTGCAAATCAATTTTCAAAATCCTTGTTTGTTTCATAATGGATATGCTAGAAAACATTGGGCTTCACCACTTTGAACTAAGGTAGAATTGGCTAGAATGTTAAAACCAAAATCTCTTCCAATTTCGAAAAATAGCTCTCCTCCATCAACATTTAAATTTGTCATCAAAGCTTATATAAAATGGTTTCTTGAGCATGTGGTTTTCAAATCTATGTATGAAAGAAAGCTCACTTACTAATTCATCTCTGTGAAGAATTATATCAAACAATTCCCATACAAGTGTGATTTTTCATTTACAAGTGAAGTTGAAGCCATATAGCTCAAATGTTGTAACCTTAACTTTTATACCACTTTGTAACACCCCTAATCACAAACTAAAGCATATTATTATATTTATAATCCTATGCTTTGAAAAGTTTCCTTAAATTCCATTCACATATCATGGTTACCATGAGTAAAACAGCTCGATAACCTCTAAAAATAATCATAATCATAAGAGTTTATCCTCTCTATGATGCATTGTGACTAAAAATAATCATAATCATAAGAGTTTATCCGCTCTATCATGCATTGTGACAAGACCATAGCTGGTGTTCCCTGCGGCTTAGTTTAATTATTGAATTTTGAATGGTATGAACCAATAATTACTTTTGAACAAGGACTACATTATAGACACTCTCGCTTATTTTAAATATCATTGAATTAAAATAAAAAACAATACTTTCATTGGGGATGATTGAGAGAGATGTAATCATAATAATGGGGAAAGTATAAACCTTTGTTTTAAATTTTTTGTGCAAAGGGAGTTTGATTGTATTAACCTTCACTTAATCATCTTTTCATAACAATGGCAAAAGTATAAGCCATAGTTTTAAATTTTATATGCAAAGGGTTGAGTTTGATTGTATTAACCTTCAATTAATCATCTTTTTTAAGTTCCTTGTTTCATAACTAATATTATTTTGTCCAAATTATTTTACAAAGTTTTCAAAGTCGAACAATCATAATGTAAGATTATGATTGTCAAATTGAAACATTTTCGTACTTGTATTTAATGTGGTAAAACCAAGTGTCTTACACAATCACAAAAATGTCTAATTTGAAACATCCAAGTAATACTAATTGCTTGTTGATTTTTAGTTTTAAATATAGCTAACATGTTTTTTTATTGATTATCTCAGAAGGGACATGTGTACACTCTCAGTGGAGCACTAGAGAAATCACATATCTCTTATATTGGTTATTCTTTTCCACACCGTAATTTTTTATTATTTGTTAAATAGAAATTGTATGACACTTTTAAGTACTATTGGGTGAAGTATCAAGTAATATGGCGTTATTCATGGTTTTTGGATTAATGCGCTATTTGAATCTCATTTTATTGCACAATTTGAGGTTACTACGAAGTTGAAATCCCATTAAAAAAATGACCTAATGGCTTAACAGGTGGAAGAAGTGTTGCACTAGTAAAATTCTGAGTTTTTTCTAGTATATGAATCATGGACTTTCTCTAAATCATAATATTTAATTTTAATTATATTGTGGCTCTTGTATATTGAGTTCATTGTAAAAAAACATTCTCTCAAATTAAACTCATTTTTAACACTTTACATATTTAAATTTCCCATAAACATTAAAACAAAATTATATTATATTATTTAATTATATATATCATTTATATAACCTCAAGATAAGGCAAATACTCCCTATCCTATCCTTTTGATCGAAGTTGGCCTTTCCCCCAGTGAAAGTGCGGCAATGTTTAGATATATGATGTATAAGAAGAAGCTTCACAATATGGATTCCAAGAGGCTCCCAAAAATTGCTTCTAAATTTAGTCAAAACCCCCACCTACGCCTCAAGCCCGGGTGGCATCAGGATGCTTACTCTTGGCTCAACCTTTGGGGGATTAAGGAGGAAATCATCATGGGAAGCAAGGACACTAACAAAGATACTATTACCTCTAGTTTTAAGGACAAGATGTGGAATGCTAAGGAGCTGGAGGGTAAAAGGAAACTAAGGTACTATACGGAGGTGATCAACCCCACCCTTGATAACCATAATTATCTCTCTATGTTGAATATAGCACCAAGAAGAAAATGAACATCGCTAAGATGAGAACTACCTCTTATGAGCTTCGGAGTGAGACCCAGTGGTGGTCTACTCCCAAGACTCCCTAGGACGATAGAATTTGTCAGATTTGTGATACTAAGTGAAAGATGAAAAGAACTTCCTTTTAGTCTTGCCCACATCTGCTCTCAATTCCCTATCATCAACCACACCTCCAATCTTCTTGATTTATTAAGCCAACCCAACAATAACAATCTTGGAATGCTTCTTTCCCTTCTTTTTTATCAAGGAAACAAGATTTTGAAGAATGACAATTAGACTCTCTTTTCTTGAGGTCAGATAGACCACATTGGTCTTAATCATCATCATCATCATTATCAATTTATATATTTAGTAAGCTTTATTGACTTGAAAATATCATAATAACATAAGTTATTGTAACTGAGATAGAAGAAAGAACTTAAGTTATGATAACTCAAGTAGAAAAATGCAAATTATATATATTATAAAATTAATTTAATTATTTTTATACAAAATGAATTTAGTGTTTAATAACATTCATAATCCTCATAGTAGTATATATGTCATTGTTGAATGATTTGATATTCATTAATCAACTAAGTTAATTCTAAAAACTTATTGGAATAAATTAGTTGTGTTGTAATGTTTTCTTAAATTAATTAATATAATTGGATAATGAAAAGTTACAATTTTGATAATGATTTTTTTTTTCAAAATTTTTGATATTAATTTTTTTTTTGGCATACCTCCATTTTTTAATTTTAATAGTTGAAATTTATAATTCTACTAATTGGTCAATTTTTATCAATTTTTTGTTTTTAAATATATAAAATAATAAATTTATTTTTACATAAGTCATATAACCTATTTTAGAAGAACTTTCTTAATGACATTTTTTCTGAAAATTTTGGTAGAGATTTTTATAAACTTGAGTTTAAGTTGTTTAATCTGTAATTTAGGTTTTCAAGTGTTGAATCCATTTATGCATTCAAAAAATCATTTCAAACAACAAAAAATCACATTCTTTCTTGAAGTTGTTTTGTCGGATTCCAGTGAAAAAGTTTATTTTGCCTATAAGTTAGTCTAAGCAATTTTAAAAATATAAATTTTGAAATTTCAATCTTGTTTGTTAACAAATATTAATTAATTAAATAAATACTCTTATGGAAAGATCTAAATATTGAATACCAAAAATTATAATCCCAAATAATATTTCCTAGATTTCAATTTAAATTATATAGTTAATAAATGAATAGTTTAAATTATCTAATAGTAAATCTACTTAATTTCGAAATTGAATATCCATAGATTATAATGGCGTTGTCTACAGAGGTGGCAAATTTGACTGGAGGTCAAAAATAGCCCAAATCTGACTTTTTTATTTGCCTGGAGGTCAAAAAATAGTCCAAATCCGATTTTTTTTCTCAACAAATCTGACAGAGAGATGACCATTGTAACTAGGATTTCCCAAAATTTCTTTCTAATTTGATCAAAAATTAAGAAGAACTCCATTATATTGCAAGCAAATTTGAATCTTCATTAGACTACGTAGATTACAATTTAATAACTTAAATATTAAATATCCAACCCAACTATTTTAATATTGCAAAAAAGACGGGTAGAAACTTGTTCATTGCAATTAGTTTTAATTAAATAAATAAAGTATTAAATATTTAACATGCTCATTCCCAATAATCATGCATAATTTTTTAAGGATTTGAATTTCGTACTTATAAAATATATCTTATTTTTCAATTTTAATATATATATATAAAGATTAAGTTCTCTTTTATTATATTAAAAATATCATATAGAGGACATGATATCTAATTTTATATTAAAAGGGATGTTTTGAAAAAACTTAAAACAAGGACTGAGAGCAGGAGCATATTATATCACACAAACAACTAGAGGATCCCAGGTAAGTACAGTTAATTAATTAAATAAAATTTAATAATTAAATCTTAATTTTGGAATGAGATCTCCTATTTTACTCCTAGATGACAATGTTGTTGAAGCCCCCTGTATGCAACAACAACCAAAAAAAGGGGTTTGAACCGAAATACCTGATAAAAAAGAATTGTAAATATACGAATAAGTGTTGCAAGGAAATACCCAAGTGCAAAAATTGTACATGAAAATATGGGCTGAGAGGGAGAAGGGTTTGCAATGGGGATTAAAGAAAATTCACCTGAATAGTCCCACAAAATTCACCTGAACAGTTCCACACTCGCCCTATGGTATAGGGCACCAATAGTTTAAAGATGATGTTTCAAATGGGAGTTGTAAGAGTATGGATTATGTTTAACTATTTAGGAATATAATAAATGAAATTCATATATTAATATTGATTAAGTTAGTTAGAGGCATAATAATAATTATAAAAAGATGGTGTGAAAATTGACTAAATCAAAATTGAGGTTCTCTATAGTTAGGGGAATGCCTCTCTCTAAACTATCTCCCCCATAATCATTCTCGGATGGGAGAAAGGAGGAAAAGTATGTATTGCCTAGCCATCTATTCCATCCTGTAGATTCCCCAAGTTGGGCTGGCCAATGAAGAAAACCAAATGGATCTAGAAGTTATTGCGCAGCTCACTGTTCTGACTCTGATGGTTGTATCGGCCCTTTAGTTATAGATAGATAGAGCTAGTTTGGATGGATCAGAGATCCATGTCAATATCCTTTAACTATTTAAAGTTGATAATGTAACGAATAAACCCACCTGTATCACTAAACTATACACGCCACAATCCCATTGACAGATATTCCGTCACGTTCAAATCATGTCACCTTGATGCGAAACTTAGTCAACCCCAATCATGCGAAACTTAGTCAACCCAAATACGAACATCACTCGGCCGTTATCACCTCATCTTACTATTCACAAGCCGCAGTTTACTCCGACGTTTCCAATTTACCATAGAATCCCCGGGGCTTTCCTAGTAGAGTAAATTTTGACTAAGTTAGTTTGTAGGAATTAGATTTAGAAACACAATAATAATTAGTGTCTTTCCAAATTCAACTCTCACTCACTTAGTCAACCAAGTTCACATCCTTACTTTATAATCACTAACTAAGTGAGTCAACATTCACACCCTTAATGTAATCCTCACTAACTTATTCAATATTCATTTACGAAATTCATTCATTATATCCCCAAATGGGTAAGTCCCCATTCATAACCTCTACTCTTAAATTGTATATAAACACAGAGGACATATGTCATTCATAACATCATCTTGATCATTAGTGGTGATTTATTCTTTAATATTAATGCAAGATTTCTTCTTTAATCTGATAGCACTATACATTAATCCTCCCTCAAAAGTAATACAAGCACTTTGCTTTTCAATTGATATTTACATTTACAATTTCTTTACTTCACCATTTCCTTCTCAATGCTTATTTGTATTTATAATTTCTTTGCTTGGCTATTTCAATTCAAACATATTATTGTTTTTGTCTAGGGTTTTAATGAAGCATTTTTTCTTGTTGCATATAGGGAGCTTTAGCAACATTGTCCTCTTGGAGTAAAATGATGAGATCTAGTTCAAAAACCAAGGAATCTTTCTCACCTTCTTCAAGTGTTTTGCTAATTGTTGGGGTGTATGTTGTTTAATGCATGAAATGCTATAAATGGATATTCATCCCAAATAACGAACAATATGAATTTATTCAACATTACATATCCTTGGGCGTGTAACGGAGCCTTTGCCTAGCACCTATATGTTTCATGCGATAATCTTGTTGAATTCTCATAGGACATCACTTGTCTTTTGATAATTAACAAGCCAAATATACCTCTCCTCCCATAGGATGTAAGTAGTTTCTCTACCTAGAAGGAGAAATCACCTGTAGGTTTGCATACATGTACTATATTTCCCTATCCAGCGAAAAAATAAAAATAAAATAAATAAAATAAAAATAAAATAAAAATAAATAAAAATAAATAAATAAATAAATGAAAATAAAAAATAAATAAAAATAAATAAAAAATAAAATAAAATAAAATAAAAAAAATAAAAAATTTAAGGTCCAAGATTGAAGCGGAAATTTTTTTGGAAGACAATCCTCAGTACGCCAAGGAAGGGATCAACATTTTGCAATTCAATTATTAGATTCTTTGACCACTTCCTGAAGGATATGTTAGAAAACATAGGGCTTCACAACTCCAAACTAAGGTAGAATCAACTAGAATGTTAAAACCAAAATCTCTTCCCATTAGGAAAAATAACTCTCCTCCAAGGCTCCTATAAATTTGTCATCAAGGCTCCTATAAAATGATTTCTTGCTTGTGGTTTTTATATCTATGTATGAAAGCAAGCACACTTACTAAGTCATATTTTTCTAGTTGATAATACATATCATTTTCAATATGTACATTACTACATATTCTATGATGTGTTCATAGGGGCTTCACTTAATGAAGCTCCGACATATCACGTGTGCTCGTGACATACTAAACCATACCCTAATTTGATGACACATTGGAAAATATCTCTAAAAGTCACATTATTTAACACCCTACCAATACGAACCCAATGCACCTTCCTAATTTAAAAAACCGCTACTTTCACTAGATATTGTAGGTATTCATTTTTTATACCACTTTATATTTTTTCATTAAATTTGAGCTCCATTTTTTATACCTGCCAATATAAAAACCATTAACCCCTCATATATCACCCAATATATTATGTCATTTTTTCCTCAATGTACATCCCCCAATATGAAACCACGTGGTATGACATTTCTCCCCCAATGAAGCCCTCATGGGCATGTTGCATATTCTTGTATGCATTTATAATGTATGGTTTATTATGTTAACAACTAGCATAGAACTATCTTAACCCCACCCTTCATTTATCAATCATTAAGACGGATATATAAAAATCAAATTCAAGCCAGTAGATTGACACTCCTCATGGTATCTTGTAGGTCTCTATTCTTTAGCCTCTAAGCATCTTAGTCATCAATGTTAAACCTGCTCTTGTTGTCAATTTTTTAAACTATGGTCAAATTCCACTTTGGACAGCTCATATGATGAAGATAGTAATTGCAATAGATTCCTCTTTTTGAGAGGACCAAAATCAACCTAAAGATCACCTTATTTGGACAAGCGAAAGTTGGTTTTTGAATTATTTATTCACTCATGTATATTGGGTTAGGTTGGCCCTAACCACATGTTAAATTGAATAAGTCAACCTCAAGGACACTGGCATAGAGTGTTTATGGGAGCGCCCGGGAGGCTAGGGCTTTTGTTGCTCAGTTTGGTCCCCGGACACATGTACAGTATGGTCTTGAGAGCGTCCAGGCTGACATAAATGCATGCTTACGCATAAGCCTTATGAGAGCATCCAGGGTTTGAGGCAGATTTGGGTCTGTTTGACCCCAAACACCCTCATCCAGTTCACCTAGGAGCATCCAGATCTGTTTTGGACACAGTCTTCCAGTTTTGCAAAGAGCGTTAAGGATTGTTATAGATGCTCGCACAACTCCTCATCCCTACGTCCGAGACTCAAAGATGAGATTTTAGTATTCTAAAGATTTCGCTCAATGACAATAGTGTTCAACAGTATCCATTGGTTGACTACAGTCAGTGATAACACATTATAGCCATCAGAATGAGGGTTTTGATTAAAAGCATGATTAGATCTATTTCAGGGATATCATAGTTGTTTTGATGCATAGATAAACTTATGGATCATTGTACTATATTTTTTTGAATCATTTGGTGAAAATCAAAGAAGAAGAAGATTTGCAAGGGTTTTCTCCAGAGTGGGTTTTTCCCTGGTCTCAGACCAATCCTGGTGTCTCTATGTGTGTACATGCTTTTCTTCTATTGCTCCTTTATATTCCATTGCATTAATGATGATGATGTTGTTCTTTCTATATAATTGCATATGTTGATAAATAATGGTGTAGATCTGAATAATGTAATGATGAGATGGGGTGAACTTAATGTATTAAAGAAGAAATGAAATTATCAAAGAAAAGAACAATGTAGCCCTATGAAAAATTAACATGGTATCAGAGGAGGGCTGAATAAAATCCATGAAGATCACCCTGATAATGATACCTTTGATGGAAGCAAGAAGAGGATGGTGGAGACCTAAAAGAATTCTAGGGTTTGAAGAAAACCTTAGGAAACTTGATTATTAGGGTTTGATGGATTCTATGAGGTTAAGGTTGGAGAGAGAAACCTGGTTTATGGAAACAATATGAGGTATGGAACCTAGTTTGTCAATGTGAATATGCTCAAGCACTTGAAAAAGATTTGATGAAGCCCTAGATGGGATAATCCCTAGCAGGCCTGGTTGGATAATCGAAGGCAACATTGGTATATGGACCATGGACATTGATAGCTCTTGAAGTTTGGTTCAAGAGGGAGAGGATCACCTCTCATTGAAGATAAGTATTTCTTGACTTATGATGCATGTTACTTTTGTTTAGACCTATGGATATGATGATTATGTTTATTGCTTATACTTCCAACATATTTATTTGGGTATATGGATGTTTCTAACCTCCTTGATGAGATGTGATGAGTAGATCCTTCTTGAGGATCACTTTAGATGTAGGAAAGAAAAGCTAGATCTGGAAAGAGGTAAAGATATACTTGATGAAAAGGTGACAAGCACTACAAGTTGCCTATGAGAAGGTCCATAGGTAATTGAATACCACAAGATATACATGGTATGTTGTATTTCAACAATAACATTGATGGCTAGGTAAGTGCTAAGACAGGATGAGAATGTCTTTCTTTAATGACTCATGTTGGGCATGGAATCCCCCCACAACATGTTTTGGGGCTCAGAGCCCAAGTTTTAAGTACTATTGTTGTAAATACTTAGTAAATTGTGGGCGCAAAGCGCAAATTGTATGATAGAGTCATAGGGTTGTCCGCCCTAAGTTTTGAAGGTAGTGTCGGCCTACCCATGGTCCATGGACCATGGGATTGTATAAATAGAGCAAGGCTCTAAGTTGTAAAGTAGCAAGAAGCAAGTAACCAAGAAATGGAGTCTAGAAGATAGTGAGCATAGAAAAAAGGTCTAAGAGCTTTGGGTCATAGTAGTAGGAGGAGGCTCTGCAGCTGATTGTGCAGAGGCCTAGTAGAGTCTACAGCTAAGTGCGCGGACCCCTGCAGCTGAGTGCCCAGGGTAGATTAGAGTCTATAACCATAGAAAGAGATAATAAAGAGAACTTTGATCCTAGATCTTGTATATCTATTCTGAGTTATTATATGGTTGATATCTTTTGCAATTGTACTGTTTTATGTATCGTGCACACTTGTATGAATGAAAACTGTTAAGTATAACTAAACACATATAGATAAGCTAAGTGATCAACTAATATTGGGTTAATAGTAAGGGATTGGGTAATAACGCGGATCGGGCCCCAAGTAGGGTTGCATGAAGGCAGCACTATAGGCCGCGAGGCACTGATAGGTGCGTGTAGCGACGTGCATGCAGGGTCAAACCGCGGACCACCAAAATCATCAGACCTCTCTAGGGCGCAGAAACCTAGTTCTAGCACCCTCCCATACTACTTAAGGTGAGACCTTAGTTCATGCTCCGTGGACTATTGCTGAAAGGGCTAGTAGTACCAGGATTTGTTTGGCTAAATCACCTCTGAACCTAGGTCAAGCCCCCACAAGCCAACAAATGGTTCCGTTGCTGGGACCGGGATTTGCATAAGGATGTAAGATGTCGTGTCACTGGAATCCAACAAATAAAGAAATTGAAGGGTGGTTGGACAAGAAGATTCACGAGTTCGCTGCACAGGAAAACAGGAATCCACGAGTATCTAAGGAACAGTGGTTGGAGCGCTACTTATATACGGAAATCCAAGAAATTTTCTTTGCATCCTTTCCTTCTGAGCTGTATGAGTGGATCACAAAGGTAGCAAACATTCAAGGAAGGTGCAAGCTTGATAAACCAATCGTGTGGGCTCCAAAATTAGTGTGCAGATTAGAAGCGCCAGAAGATAAAATCACGCGAGTTGTGGACCATTGGCTCGATCGAATTATAGGAGGATTTATGACTGAGTTCACGGTAGATACGACCGTCAACTACAGTGAGGCGGAATGATGCTTCCTTAAAGGACCGCGAGGTAAGTATATTAAATCTTTGAACACTTGGATTAAGACGCTATTGTGTGAAAAGTGGGTTATGAGAATAAATTAATGTTTGGGACTATACGAAGTGGGAAGATCTACAAAACCAGAAGTAGTGAAGAATTAGAAACTAGTCCCTTAATTTCACCCTCACGAGAAAGCGAGGAAGAGCTTGTGAAAGTTTCTTCGAGTATCGCAGTCAGTATGATAAGGCAGCGAATTCCATACTTACCAAATCCTCCTACACCGCCACCCATCTCACCATCTTCACCTCCATCTCCACCCACCCCACCACCACCACCACCACAGTTCAATATGGTGAGTGCGATCAAACTGCCAGTATTCAGAGGAGTAGGGAATAAAGATCTAGACCAATTTTGGTTCATGGTAAGGGCATTATGGGAAGCACAAAGAGTCGTGGATGACAATATAAAGAAGGCTACACTGGTAAGCACGTTGTAGGATCACACATTAACATGGTACATTAAGCATTCTAATGACCATCAAAATGCAAGAAACATAGAAATCAAAGCTGCATTGAACAGGGAATTTAGCAGGCCAAAGTTGGAGACACAACCAATTATCGAGTTTAAGGAGATCGTGATGCTCCCGGGTGAGACCCCCTAGGATCTGGACCAAAGATTGAAGAGTATGATTCACGAAGCCAACATGAATTTGACGGATGGACAACACTACACATGGTTTGTAGTGTCGTTAACATCGCATTTAAGGACGGCACTGTCACAACAAAAGCTTTCCACAGAGGCCAAAGCTTTGGAGATGGCAATGAGATTGTATGAGACCCCTATACAAGATCCGGGTATGGGAGTCCAACAAATCCACGCACAACTACAAAATTTGTGTCTAGAAATGCGAAGTTTGAAACAAGACAGGACACCTTGGCCAAAGGTGCCCGAGGAGGTATGGTGCATAAAATGCAAAGGCCGGGGGCATGACAAGGACCACTGTCCAGTTTTCACGAATTACTTGGCAGGAGGAGGACCGATGCCATTAATACCTGAGGCACAAGCAGGACCAAGTGCGGCGCCTGCACTATGGTGCGCAATTTTTCAGATAGGAGGAAAGCACACTATGGATAATTGTCATTTATTGAAGAAGTATGTTGAAAATGCAACAAGATGATGGAGCTTAGTGAAAAGAAGTCGCCTTTACTAAGTGGGCCCACAAGCTATTTTTGGCACAAAGTCTATTTTTAGACTATGTCTATTTTTAGACATATGAATCATGGTCTATGAGTTGTAGGATGCTATTTGTGGATGATTGGTCATGTTAGTAAAAATAGATGGACCTCTATTTTTAGACATATGGGCGGAGTCTATTTTTAGACTACCAGGCTAAAAATAGAACAGTTGAATATTATTAGCTCTTAATAATATTTGGACTATAAACATTATCTTATTCTCTTGGAGCACTTCAATTCGAGCTACCGATGTGGCACATGCAACTTCCAGAAGGAAATACGCTTTTCTTTTGGGTTACTTCAGCTATTGCATGAAGGACTTCAGTTGGAACTCAAGTGATTGAGTTTGGTGGAGTTGAATGAGGAGTTGATGGAGTTGTGTTCAGTTTGACTTAGTTGAACTAGTTGTATTTTTAGTCTAACTAACAAATACACTAGTGATGAGTGATGTGAATTAGTTATTAATTAATTCACTAATTATTAACTCATAAATCAACTAAAGAATACATCAGT